>JAYMFT010257178.1:0-10819 GCA_038088735.1 Panulirus argus
TATATATATATATATATATATATAGATAGATAGATAGATAGATAGATAGATCGATAGATAGATAGATAGATAGATAGTTAGAGAGATAGATAGATAGACAGATAGATTGATAGGTAGATAGATAGATAGATAGGAAGATAGATAGATAGGAAGATAGATAGATAGATATAGATATTAACCATATCTTTATGTTGTGTATTTCTGAGCATCGCCTCGTTTGCAAAGAATACTTCATATTTTTATATTTTTTTCACAGATGTTATTTTGTCTTGGAGAATTGTTATACAAGTAACAGAAAGACAAATATTTGCTTGGATTCTTGACAGAGGATAATAATTTTGGACTTCCTTTTGAAATGTGTTTGCTTATGTTGATGGGGAATTGGTCTTAAAGGCTTTTCAAATGAACTTTGTTCAGAGTTAAGAGACCTACTTGTCTGAGTCGTTAAACGAGATCAAAAACCTTGTTAACTTTGATTTAGCTTATAATTTGTTTAAATCATTATGTTGCTCCAGACATCAAAGGTCGTCTCGCATATCCTCCAAGGCTTATTACATCCTAGTCGACTGATCATTACAGGAGAAAAACTCGCAAATAGAAGGAAATATTAGTTTCTTTATTCTAAAGATACATATGAAGTAAGACAAAAGGATATATGTAAATATGTAAATTCTAGGATCTTCATGTTAGAGCCAATATGAATGGTAAATGCAGTTTCCAGAATGCAGAAATATATTTGTCTTGGATTGGAAGATTACCAGAGGTCGCAGGAGGAAGATTGTGAGGATTGAGGAAGATTTAGGAAAATGGTTTCTGATCTTCCAGAAGGGTTGCAATCCAAGAATTGTGAAGGGAACGAGTTCTGAAAGCAACTTTTGCAACATTTAGGAAGTACAGGGTGTGTACTTTAGGAATATTCTTGGATCAGAAAGCTGGAAGAGACGTCTCGACGTTATAGATCACTTGAGAAACATATATATCTGGATGGAAGATTATCTTCAGGGTTCATGTTTGTTCATGTTACAGAAAATATATGACGTCAAATAAGAACATTTATAGAGATGATCCATCGACATGAAGAGACGTCTGTGATGAGAGACTTGAGGTACATTATCACGTCAGCCAATTTTGACAAAAATATGTCTGGAGAAATTTCTACTCCGTATGTGAACATACGAGTGTTTACTGGAATAATACGTTTACTCGAGCTAAAGATTACACACACACACACACACACACGATTTGGCGGTACAGTGATTAGCGTTGTTACCCACGAGTATGACGGGTTTAAGTTCAAATCCCGGAGAGGCAAGTCGGCTCATAGCTAGCTCAAGTGCTTATTCTTCCCAAAAGGGCCGGTCAGTGAATGGCTGCCTGTCATAAGCTGTGCTGTTTCCCTGTACATGCGTCTGCCTACTGGTAGTCGGGTCTGGCACCGCGCCTGCCAGCAGTTTCTAGTACACACTCAAGACAGAGCTATCGGTGATGGTTTGTATAAAGTGCATAGTATTGTCGTAGACAAAATTTGTAAACAGCGGAATTCGTTTGCTTTCATTGCTGATCTATTCATAATAGATTCGACTTCCAATCTTAGTGGGCGAAGAGTACATGGGTCAAAGAAACGAGTTGACAGACGACACTAACGAGAGGCGAAATAAAAGACAAAGTTAGAAAAAAGTATCAGAAAATTGTCGAGGGGCAAGTTATGTGGACATACTAGGGAAAAACAATACAAGGCACAAAAAAATGTTCACATAGGAAGACAATTGTGTAAAGAAAATGAGAGGAATGGAGTAGTGAAGTAAAGAACACTCTCCCAGCAAAGAGAACGTGCTTGAGAAAAGAGGGAGCTGAAGAGATCAAACGGTGTGAAGGAGAGGAGAGGATTACAAGGGATGGAGAACAGTGGCTGAATAATTGACAGAGGGAGTAAAGTTGAACAACTATAACAGGAAGAACGATGTAATGAGAGAGACAGAGAGAGAGAGAGAGAGAAGAGGATGGGGGGGCACATAAAACAACAGGCAACAGACTCACTGACTTGCAGCCAGTATACCTGCCAGAGTTAATAGAATCTTTATTCACTTCTGCCTGAAAATAATTTCTTAGTCTTTTTTTGATTATCCAGTTGTTTTGGTATCCATGACAAAGCCGGGCAGCATATTCCACAGTAATATCAAACTCTCTGTAAATACAAGTTTCCGTACATCAATGCGAAATCTCTGACCTCTAAACCATAGTCTGTTCTTTCGCTTTATAAAGCTCCTGTGTACTCCAAACAGTCAGGAAGATTAGCTTAAGTTCCTTAAACGTTCTTTCCTACCGTTTGTTTCTTGGTTCAATTTCTAGTCTTAATGTCCTTTTCTGGACTCTCTTGAACATCTCTTGGTCTTTTCGATAATACAGGGATAAGTGTAATTCCGTATGTCCAAAACTGATTTCACTCGCGAGTTACAGAGCTTCAGTAAGTTTCGCTAAGGAGTTAATGAGCTTCGCTATGGTTAACTATGGGATTATAGTGCTTCACTATGATTCATTAGCGAGATATAGAACTTCACTTCGATTTCTCATGCTTTATATTAAAATGTTTTTACTTTTTGAACGGCAAGTGTACCTTTCCGACAACATTTTAGATCGTTATTGATGACAACTCAGTGATCCTTTTCTTTTTTTGTGTCTTTTAGAGCGATTTTTTCAAGATGCTAGTAACATTAGATTTTCCTCGTATCCCTAAGATGTATTACTATGCACTGGTCTAGACACTGATTTCATTCGCAACTTCAACTACCAGGTTTACAAAACGTTCATCAAGCTGGTTCCGGGTGCTTCTCTCATAGTGATTATCATCTTGTTTTCTTTTTTCTTTATTTTTCTTTATAAGCGTAATTCTAGTTTATTTATTTACAAGGAATGTTCGAGGAATCTTAATCTGTTTTGTGCAGAAATAAAGAGTGTTATGTTTCGGGGATGTTGAACTGATAATGAATCTTCGTTAAAGCGTGGCAGAAATTTCTCTTCAGCTTCAAGGGAAGACGTGCAATCAGCCCGGGGAGAATTTGTAAGCAAGATTAAACAAACCTGAACATAAATATAAAGAAACTCGTGAGTTCGTAGGTAAATACTAACTGACATGATCCCCCAGTGATGAAGCAAGATCTGGTCGTCCATATACTTGTATCAGGAAATAGTGGAATCGATAACAGAAACTCGTAAAGAGTCATGAATTATCAGTCTACGGAGGAAAACCAGAACACAGAGTACAGTGATCAAACTCTTCGCATTATTTTGAAAGCTACTCTGTGAAGGAAATGAACATATCACATCCAGTTTTGTATAGTTGAAACGAAGAGGATTATCCTGAATGAGAGTGCTTATTACCTTGGCGAAAAAAAGTGAGAATGAGGGTCTAATGGATCACATGATGGGGCCACTGTCCACGTCTGTGGGACCAGAGATGAACACAACTGCCGCACTCAGGCAAGTATAACGCCAAATAAGTTCTGCGACGATAGAGAGTTTCTAAAGTGATCATTTGGATAGCAAGGACAAATCTAAAGATTTGCAAACCTTTCTTTCTTCGCAAGAGCTACAGCAGTGGGCCCCATGTACCTTGACAAGCTTCAGTAATTTTTAAAGCTCCAACTTCTCTCACATGGAATTCTCCACAAGTTTGTGTTTCATGAAAATGGTTTTCCCGGCCATTATACAAGCATTGCTCAAACCTACCTTAATGAATATTTTCCAGCCTGCTGGACTGAGTTTTATGGAAATAGGCCGTAGGCGGCAAGGTCTTTGGATCTGACGCGTTGAGATTTCTTTGTATTGAGTTTTATAAAGTCAGGGTGTACAGTTAAGACTGGTAACATTTTCAGAACCAAAGTGATGTCGCTGTGAAGCAATATTCCCAGAAATACTGATGAATACCTTTTGAAATGTAACAAACATTATACATATGCAGAGCCGCTGATTGTGCCCATGCCATCGAAATTATTTGTGTTTGAAATCTAGTTATACGCATAAGTAAATACGTATACTTGCTTATGCTGTTGTTCCTTTTTCCATAGAATAGGTAACAACTTCTCGGACACCTTGCACTTTATCAAAATAATCTGATAATAAATGAGCATTGTTTCTCACGAGTACACAAATAATTAGACAAAATCTTAAGAAGACACTGCACCATTTACGCCACCGTAACCCTCTGCCATCAAAGATCCCTTATCCTTGAATTATAGTGCGGCACCACAATTGCATAGAACCCATCCGAACTGGTACAGTCTACTGCCGGAGCAGCCTCGTCCCAGCCTCCGTGATCACCAGGGATAATCACCCTCTACCCCATGTTTGTGTAAAGTCTCTCAGCTTAAGTCCTTCTTCCCTTGTTACAGACCCACAGTCTTTACTACGTATGTATACATGTAGTTTTCTCTGTTTTATGCTTTTATCTGCCTTTTACTTAATAAACCGTTAAATGATAATAATGATGAAAATAATAATCATTGAGCTATTATTACTATCACTTTCATTATCATTATCTTTGTTATCATTATTATCATAGTTATAGATAATAACAACATTGATAATAATGATGATTATATTATTATCAATATGATTTTTATCATTATTATCATCATTATCATTAGTATGATTATCATCAGAAGTAGAAGTAGTACTATTAGTAGTAGTAGTAGCCATAGTAATAGTAGTATTGGCATAATCATATAGATTCCTACAGCTAAGGGTAATGCATAATGACTGTATACAGTTTTAGCATAATGTCTTTAGTGTACTCTCGAGTGAACTTTAGCGTAAACAGCTATCAAGTATCAGATACACGATATACGATTTGGTAACATAGATGATAGCCATATAGAATGGGGCAGTTCATGCATGCACTGGACACACCCACGTCCATCATTTGTCATGATGTCTACGAAACCAAATCCAGTAGTCACCTTGTCTCAGTGTGTTACCGGACTCCATTTGCAAATGGTTCTGTCGTGGGCGAGAGGTCAACTCAGGAGATTCTGTATAACTGTCGATGGAAGAAAAGGAGCAGAGTTTGATTGAGGACCTCCCTCAAAAAGAATATATTATTTACCTGCTCCTGCATGGAGTGTAGTTATGATTATTCATAAACCCATAAAGTGGGGTCTTGCGACTGCATGATGATAATGGTTTCGCTTTTAGGGTTAGACCCTGTGGTTCATTTTCATCCTTTCCTGTAAAATTTTCATAACAATATCTCTAAACTAAATTCTGACAGGACTTGAGTCACCTGACAGACGCCACACGACAAGCCTTGAGTCAATGCTCAGGTAAGGACTTTGATGAAATAGGGACAGGAAACATTCTAAGGAAGCTTTTGGCAACACTGGAGTCTCTATGGAAAGACTCCATAAAAAAATCCTAGATAATAATAATCATAGGAGAAAAGAAGTTCATCACGGAATACCGAGACATTATGCTTGCAAAGCAGAAATTGCATAATCATGATAGCATACTTGGTAAAATAAATTCCTTGCTAAAATATTTATCTTTCAGGAATGATAATGGCTGTGATACATCAAAAGCTTCAGAAACTTATTTCATTGTATGTATACCAGACCACCAGGATAGATAAAAGAACAGATGACAGGTTTGTCTCTGTTTGCTATACAGCTAAACTGAAAGAAGGCAGGTATTCCATTGTCGTAGGAAACTCTCATTTAGTTTAGTATTCTCACCTGATGCACTGTACAAGAAATAATATTTTGCCTACGTGTTGACTGAATTCATTATAGCTGTGAGGGAATATGAAATGGATATAAGGTTTGATAACAATTTAAAAGAGATGTTGACCACTGAAATGAGACCAGTCTTCCTTCCTGAATGAAAGGTACTGTCTGTATAAATACCTACAAATCTGATCTTTGAAAACAAAAAGATTCAGTGGATTTTACAACCTATTGTAGTTAAAAAGGCTAAGTAGCTATATGGTAAGCTTGCCAACTAAATCAATTCTGAGACACAAAGGCAACAGAATTCACGTATTCCTTACAACAAAGGGCCTGGCTGTCTCAGAAGAGAATACATGAATCTTTAACTGACTTTCATTTCCTTTGTCTTCTCTGGCCTTAGGGCGGGCCGCGTCATCAGACAAGCTTTACGACTTATACATTTGAAAAGCAGTTGCCAGTTTCCTCTGTACTTTATGGTATTATGCTGATTCATCCATTTCTATTGCAAGTGGAATATTTCGCTCTGGACTTCAAAGTGGATCATGTCATGCCTTATATGTGAGACCAGGCAAGTTAGACTTGAGCGCTCGACACTGATTGGTCAGAAGATATATACTGCTGTGTGTTCTTGTGAGGAAGTAGTAGGAAACTATAAACAGCACTTATATACTTCATCCTCACCATCTCAAGTGTAGAACGTCTCCGTGTGCAGCAATGATTAAATGAATGCATAAATAACTTTAGAGTAAACCGAAGGGCACATGCTATTGCTATGAAGAATTCTTTCAAGACATCGCTGTTCATGTTTATCCAGATGCATCACCGTGCTACATAATGAACACTCAGGAACGGCTGTACCCCTCTGCTGTCGTCAGGAGCTGAATATTACTGGTGGCGGCGCCTGGCCAGACGAGAGGCGTTTATATCACCAGTGAGATCCTCCACTCCCACATCAGCAGCTGCACTTGAGAATATTTGCTAAGCTTGACGTTGGAGCTCCAATTTGTTTGGTGAAATACTGGCTCTTGGAAGACCTGTAACTGTGATGCACCAAATTATAGGTCTGCTGTCCTTCCCGCTGTCTCATGTACGTAGAGGGCATCCCGCAACATAATCTTACCTTCAACATGACACACTTTATTGTAGTATTACGTGCACTGTTAACCTATGTCCATTTACAATATAATCAACGTGAGTTTTATATTTCACATCAACATGTTGTAGTGTTATTCATATTACACGGCGCTGGAAAACTGTTTTATGGTGTTGCGATATAACGGTTCCACTCAATTTTATATCTGGTCATAGATAAAAACCATCAAACATCTCTTTATATATACTTAACAGTCCATAAACAGTATCCAAGTAACGTAAACACTTACGTTACATGCCATATGTTTTAGGCGATATAGAAACACAGTATTGCATATCAAACAGCAGGAAAACCTCTCCAAAATCAACGAAGTTCAGAACCCACTTGACTTCTTGAGTTTGCAGATATCCAGACGATGATACCCAGAAATACTTATTTCTCACTAACTGGCCACCAACCCTGTCCCTAAGTCTTAAATTTGTCCTCATGCTCCCTTCATTCATTTTTTCTCTCTTCTCTTCTATTCTCTTGCCATGTCATACATAAAATATGGTGGATATGGCGGTGAAGCAGCCGTCCTTTACTCTGCCTGAGAAAATGCGACTGAGTTCTTGTGTGTTAGCGTTCATCATTTCATGTCTTCTTTTCATTTCGCTAAGAGGTGTAGAGTTTAACGGCAAACTTTATCGCTAAATAAATGGCTTCTAGGCAGTAACGTTCGTCATTCGTAACATTAAATAACATTTAATGAGAATGACACCGGAACAAATATATTCCTTCTCAAAATATGTCAGAAAAAGGTATAGTCAGATTGGATGAGATTTTCTTACATCCTGAAAATACATAAAAACCCTCAAACCGTTTACAGATTCACCAGAATACATATGTTTAACTAAGGATAACAAAATACGGACAGCAAGTATTTCCACCTGAAAATACATGATAATACCGCCTACTCCTCTTTCGGAAGGATTTATAGCTGCTGTTCATTCAGTCAGTTGTTGACTATTATATAGGCAGAGGTTAATTGTTCAGGTCCTAACCCAAGCCAGGATATATACATGGGATCCATTAACTTCTGCAGCTGCTCTTGTGGGAAAAAATGGGATAAGTATCACAAGCATTTTCTCACTCTGCGGTAACAGTAATAGAAATTCACTCATGCCAGTATTGGAGATAAGTCGAAAACAGTTGATCAAATGATTCAGAGTGATTGCAGGTTACTACATAAAAATATAAATTTCAGAAGTGTATTCTTGAAAAGAATATATCATTTCATATGGGAAGTGATGAAAAACATAAATGAAGGCAGATTGACTCTGTTGATCAGTATGTTCCACTGAGTAACATTCTACAACGCAAACTGATGACTAACTCTAATCAAACGCTGGTGAATGAATTTTATGAAGGGGTATCAACCAAGACTCTATGACCAGAACAATATAGAATAGTTCTATTCCATAATAAAAAACAGAGTGATAATATAAGGTAAAGTAAGGAAAGATAATCATCTAAGATATATTCTTGGCAATTCAAATATTTGCTTTGCAACAAATTTACTGCAGTAACTCTGGTTAATATTGAAAATAGTAAGACAAGTACTTTGGGTATATAGTCTGGAAATAAAGTATCTCACATCTTGTAATGCTTGCAACAAGATCTACACCGACTTCAGAGACAAGGGAAGCATTAAGTACGTTCATGATTGGCATTGTTGCTGACTGATGATGGCTGGGCAGACAAAAGGAAGCTGGTAATCAGTAGCATTTGACTACAGGAGTATGATGGATCCTCAGTACTGTACCATACGGAGGACTTACCTCAAATGACGTTATCTGCATAAATTTTATTCTGGCGCAGCAAGATATAATCGAGATCATCAGTTTCCTGGACCTCTAGTTCACCATTACTGAATGCTAGAGGAGATATCCTATACATCCTAAGGGTAGGAGGCAGTAGCCTGTCCCTCCTGAGTGCTAAGCTTAGCAGTCAATATCCACTCAGTGACGAGAAAAGCAACCCATCTCCAGTTAGTGCTGAAAACAGAGCTCGTCCTTCCTGAGAGCCAGGAAAGAGCACTATTTCTTTTGAGTACTCAAGACAGCATTCCATCCCTCCTGGGTATTGGAAGAGATCTGTCTTTCATGAGTTCTATAAGGAGTAGCTCGTGACCACTCTGGGAACAATATCCTGTCCCTTCTTCATGTCAGACTAATATTACTTCTCCTCTTAGTGTAGAAGAAAGTAGCTCATTCCTCCTGAGCGAAAAATAACGTCTGTCTCATCTGAGTATCAGAATAATAAATCCAACCTCCCTGGTTATCCGATTTAGTATCCACTCCCTTATGAATGCTCGATAAAGTGTCCAGTCCCTCCTGTGTGCAGAACAAAGTAACTCAATCTTCCAAGGGGCCGGAAGCACAAGCCTATTCCATTTGAGCAACAGTGACAGCAGCTTCAACGTTCTTGAGTGCTACAGAGATCGTAAACCCGTCTCCTCTGATTGCTTGACACAACGTTTCTTCCCAAACTCATCAGCGCAAGAGAGAGTAGACTCAGCCACCCGCAAGTATTGAGGACAGCAGCTCCTGACCCAACCAACAAAGCTCTAGCAATAATGACGTAACAAAACATTTGGCTTATATCTAAGAGTGTCAGTTAAGGATTCTGCGAGAGTCATACTTCATCTCTATCTGGTTGTAGTGAGACCTCACACCAATTAGTCTATGTAGTTTAAACCATCGTACATCGTACTATAAAGAAAGGACACACATCCCCTTAAGAGCCTCCAGAGAGAGAAAAAAAATACCGACCGTCAGAAATCTTTCTTACGAAGAGAGATTAAAAAGATTAAATCCGCATTCCCTTGACAGCAGCTGAGTGGAGGACGATTGGTTCGAGGTGTTCGGGTGGATGAAGGGTTTGACTGAAGGATACACATAATAATATTAAAGCAAAGTAATCAAGAGAGATTTTATAACAACAGTTTTACGTTAGATGAATGACAGGATTCAGAAGAGGAAAAAGGAAGGTATTGGTTTAGTAATAGCTATATATGCTTGTGGAATAAATCACCCAGTAATACTATCAATGCAGAGGCAAAGCGCATAGATGGTTAGCGGTAGTGATCAGACAAATTGCCGAGCAGGATTAAAAGCTGCACCCCAAAAGCAGCGGGAAATGGAAGGGTAGATCAAATTCGGAAGCAAATACGACACACTTTACCGACATTTATTCTTAAAAACCAGATTATACTTTCGAACAAGCGGACCCATTAACAACATGCTGCCAGATTTGGGGTGTGAATGCACATGTAAATACATACATGTGTAAAACCCTGTAACAAAAGAAGCTCGAAGAGGCGTTTAGGGTTACTACTCCTTAAATCTCTAGAGGGCAATAATAGTGTTTTTTTGAAGCGCGTGTATTATTGCTGACATTAAATCTCTTAAGCCTAGAATAAGCAGATAATGACCTCAGAGTAGTATAATTGCATGAAAATAATGAATGTTCGTAGAATGGCTTATTCACTTTCGCTGGCCAAGGAAGGAATGTTAACCCTAAGGCTTCAGGAGAGATATCCACCTGTAGTTACAACCAGGGTGACACCAGTGGCATGAAAGTACAAGAACTGTGAGGGCAGTGAGTGAAAGAGAGTACATTTGGTGAGTGGGGCAGACAGAACGAATACTGAACAACAGAGACCAGCCAAAGAGAACAACAGAAACCTAATATAGCTGATATGAATACAGAACTGTCCAAATCATGAACACTGACTGATGAAGAGACAGAAAACCTCTCAAAATATATAGAGAAGAGCTGACAGCACTGGAGGATTAGAACCATAGGGTTCCAAGAATCATTTTTACATCTACATGAAGAAGGCGACTGAAAGTGGTGGGAGCAAGGGGCTACAAATCCTCTCCTCCTGTCTTACTTTCCAAAAGAAGGTACAGAGAACGGGGGCCAAGCGAAGGTTTCTTCCCTTTAAAGCTCAATCATCTGT
>JAYMFT010257189.1:0-10819 GCA_038088735.1 Panulirus argus
TTATTATTATTATTATTATTATTATTATTATTATTATTATTATTATTATTATAATTATTATTATTATTATTATTATTTTTATTAATATTATTATTATGATTATTATTATCATTATTATTATTACTATTATTATTATTGTTATTATTTTTATTATTGTTACTATTATTATCATCATTATTGTCATTATTATTATAATCATTATTGTTATTATTATTGTTATAATTATTATCATCATCATCATCATTATGATAACATCATTATCATAATTACATATCTATCATTACTATGATAATGATTATTTCTTTTCATTTCTTCATGAAATAATAAAGTCAAACAAATTCAACTGGTTTCACTTAGGTGAAATCATTGTTATGCTATTCACCCCATGTGTAAACAGGGGACGTATTTCTAAATCTTCTACGAAGTAGCGATCCTCGTTTGATATGGCTTTTGTACATGTGGAATTTCTTGCTTATCTGAATCAGTAGCCACGAATCGTATTTTTCCAGTATCTCTTTCCCCTCAGGTGTCTGGTATCTGCTGTACATTAACAAATGAACCTTATTTTGGTTAAATGAAGAGATCGAGGCAAACCGCAAAGTAGGCCCCTGTCTCCGTCCATTATGTTGGACACCTAGGGAGTGAATGTGTGAAAATGACGCCGTTGTTCGTTTGTTCCTGGCGCTGACTCACTAAGGCAGGAGAGGTAATAATGACATCAATATTAATAACGATAATAATGACAATCATTATCAATATTGTAATCATCAATGTGTTTATAATCATCAATGGTTTACGTGTCCTTGTCATTTACTGTATATATCAGGTTTGTACTATAAGGGTGTGTATAGTATGTTTCAAATTTCATATATAAAACGACACACAACAGACGGAAAAGTGACGACATACAGTTTGCGAAAATGTTTATGTACCGCATGCAGTTCTGTGTGTATTGTTTACTGTACAGAAAAAGATAAGTGTTTTCTATTTTTTAACCAACATGATTATATTTTTTTCATTTTAACGAAACAATGGAATCAAAGTAAAAATGAAGGAAATTGATCATTGTAAGAAATAGAAAAGTGAAAAGAGCATACAAAAAAGAACGCCTAATGTTTCAAGGTTACATATGATAATGTTAGTGGATTTATCAGCATTACGAATAACTTTAATCATCATATATAAAACACAAACACTTATATTTCGTGTTTGGTAAAGATGTAGGTCAAGCTCCAACCTTTATTATGATAATCATAAATAGTGACACTCTCTCCCCAAGATTACGTTGGGTGTTATAGAGTCACATGGCTGCTTTCTGCAAGGAGAAATCTTACCTTTTCTATGATTGTCATTGTTGCTGGAAAGCGCACCATGAGATGACGCAGCATTCGTTGTTCATGACGAGGCACACTGACACAAGTGAACCAAAGTTACTATTCCTAAGTGCGTCTTCCCTACTCCAGGCAGACCAGTGTGGGATGCTACCTACAGCGATGATCCAGGCATCGTTATGTCTTGCCAATTGCTTACAATGGTGACGAGTTGGAGCCGTCAGTGTCCTGGCTAAGTTTCGCCTCTTTAAATAATCATTGTCTGGCAAATCATCATCAACTTGACAAAGATTTTGAAAGCGTTCAAATAAAATGATGAAAAAAATGTTGCGAACAAGCGTAAATATTGACAAGAAGCTGAACACTATATCGAAAATTAAAACCTCCGAAAGCCACAACACTTAGAGCATAGATATGCGTAAACAGCTTGTTACTAATATACTGATGAAAATGTTTATTTTCAGGTGGAGATTGAACCACTGTCATGTAAATGTATTTGACGTCCAGTACAACGGGGCAGGATCGTCGTCCGGTGAGGCCACCAAGGAATATTACAAGGGAATAATCATAATGGAACAGGTACATAGGTTTGTGTTACTTTATGAGTATCAGGGTTGCAAAGGTACCCCAAGCAGTCAGCGTCCCTACTCGGAATTAGTACGATTCTTTATATACTAATGGAGATAATAAGAATATACAGATTTTCTACTTCATTACAGTAATCAAAAAGAGGTAATGTTGTGTTATTAAAGCTTTCAGCAATATTCACTTTGGCTGCATAATGTTATAATGTGTTCCGTGACCAAAATTATCTCCGCAAGGAGGCATCTTTAACACTGCACAGCATCGTACAGTACCACATTGTGTTCCACAGCACCGTGCAGTGTTACACCGTGTCCCACAACACCGTAGTCTTCCATGTGTCCCAGAGCAGCGCCTTGTAGTAACACAGTAGAAAACAGACCTCAGTAACAGCTGTTTCATCATTCACAGTAGTGCATAATGACGGCGGTAAACTGTGCTTCATAAAAATAGTTAAACGTCGAGTAACACTGGACTATTTTACGAAGCAACTGCAGAGTAATCTGCCTTTACCAGTTAGATGTGAAGAAGCACATCTCCTCCATGATGTTTATTTAGACGTTTCTGTGAAATTACGACAAGCCAGGAGAAGATAATCATCACATTTATTAATATGTAAGTGGGATGGAGACTATAAGCTATTGATAACCATCAAGTCCATTGATTTATAAGAATTCCTTAGTCCTTTCGCTAACCGTACGTAACGTTATGTGCGTCATGTCATCTCTTTTCTATGTCACTGTAATTGTTGTCAGTGGTATATAAGACCAATATTGTCAGGAGCATAAAAGGAATCAGGTAACAAAACGCCCATTGTCATATAACGATGTTACCTCCTAATCATCTTTTCACCTTCGCATTCCAGGGGTAGGGCAGCGCGATCGGTGTTATTGCACAGTCGAAAATAGAAATGTATTGACACCTCACTCAGTATCTGCAGCGGAATCTGCTTAGGAGTTTTGGAACTATATTTCACAGTGTGTTATGCAGTGTTACACGCCAGTAGTCCAGTCAAGCAAGAAATGTGTTTGTGCATGTAACCTAGTCTGTCATTCCAAAGTCGCTGTAGTGAAAGTCCGGTTTAGTTCCGCTACGTTATTTACCACGTACACACAACCCAGATTGATTGCATGAACGGCAGTGATAAGTGACAGGCACGGGGAAGATCATCTGATGAATGGTAGGCACGGGGAAAATCAGCTGATGAACGGCAGGCATGAGGAAGAACTGAAGCTCTGTGGATAGCACCTGAATGACCTGATTTCCATTCACTTTTGGATGAGTCAAGTAGAATTTACATAATGGTTTTGATACTCAAATGGGTATTGTTCTCCCATATTACGCTAGCAAACTAACCTCTCCTGGAGAGAGAGAGAGAGAGAGAGAGAGTCTAAGACGAAATTTTGGTCAAAAAGGCAGGATTAACATCTAGCGTTCACCACACGTACTCGTCTTGCTTGTGGAATAATACTGTTTCTCACCGCTGCCGTGCATATTGTATAACTGTTAGTTGGAGGTCCATCAAGGAATGACTTCAGCCATATATCTAGCATTGTTTTAAGTATTTCTGTAATTGTTCCATGTACTTTCCTTCTTTTCCTGGTATTACGCTGAGTGGTCCTTCCAGATTTTTCACTAGACTCTTGTATTATTATTTCATGTTTTTTTTGATATATTTCTATGAATCATTGCGGGCTAAATAACTCTGCATTTTCGTAGCAGAGATGTTTTCAGATGTGTTATGTTACTTTTGATGTCCTCAATTTGCTATCATGTATATCTTTCTAGGAATGTAAAGTTTGAGTTTTTTTAACCTCCATGATAATTCTATTGTTTGTCAAGTGTATCTGAATTCTCTGTAACTTGTTTATTTCCATTCACTTAATTCATGACCATACGACACAGAAGTATTCAGTTTTGCTTCTAGTGTATACAGTAAACATTCTCAAGAATAGTTTTCTGTCTTGTGCCATGAAATGTCTTCGAATCATGTGGCTCGTTAGTGTCACCTTCTCACTGTATTCTTTGAATCATACTTTCTCATTTATGGTGACTCCTAGATCTATGAACATTTGCTTCATTCTCAATCACTTTTCTTGTCAGGACTTCATACGATGTCATCAGTGTATTGCTAATTGTTCCAAGATTTATTGCTCAAATTTACCTTCCTTAGATTTACATCATGTTCACTTCTGCTCATTTGTAGATCGCATCTAAGTTTTTAGCATATCTTTTAGCATCATCAGCAAGATAACTGACTGTGCTCTATTTTGATACTTTCTGGATATCTGTTGTCATTATTTAGAAATAGTTAAAGTTACATGGGTACACAGCCCACAAAGACGCAAGGGCCAAGCGAGGTGGTCTGACCTTAACAGTTACTTCTTTAAAGAAGATTGCAGTCCCTTAAGAGCAATAAAAGAAAAGAATAATAAAGTACAGGATTTCTCTCCAATCTCCATTTCCCTTGGCAACATACCGGACAAAAAACAGGTAGACAAAAATACCTTGTAGGATTGATATGCATGAAGGGAATTCTTATTGGAAAGTCAGAATGTAGAATAAACATTAATATCATACATATCATCACCAGCAACATGCATCCCTTCAATAGTATGGATAAACCTGAGTCTTAGCCTTTCGACTTACAATGTCTGTATCATTCCTGATGTTAGAGAATGGTACAATAACTCCTGCTTACTCTCTTAAAGCAGGCGACACGGGTTTCTCAGTGTTGGTATGTTACTGCAGCATGGCCAGGGAGGGATCAGTGGTTGAGATGGTAGCGTGATATATCACTACGTTATGATGACTGATTAAATAGATTATTCAGTACGGAGAATGACAAATGATGATCAGACCTAATTTTGAAAATATTAAGGGTGTTGCACTGAGCAATGTGTTCTAGAGTGTGATTCGATGTGTCAGTAATGTCGTTGGTAGAGAAATATTTTGAACACTTTAGAGTAACTCGGTGACCTCTAAGTTTTAGTTTATATTTTCTCGTTGGTAGTGCTGGGGCTACTGGAAAGATTTCAATATTGACGCTGCTGAATCCTTTAGATATTTTAAGACATTCTGTTCATTTGCCTCGGAGGTGCCCCTTGCTAAGGGAGAACTAATTTAATCCTCGCAATCTGTCTTCATATGGTTTGTTACGCAAGAATGGAATCAATTTAGTTTCTCTTTGCTGCAGTGCTTCCAATTTAAGACTGTCCTTGCTTAAATGGGAGACCCAGAACTGCAATGCATATTCGAGGTGTGGTCTAACTAGACTTAGGTATAGTGGCAATATCACATCCTTGCTTTTGTACGTAAAGTTTTTGCTAATGAATCCTAACATCCTATTTGCTTTTTTGGCAGCTTCATTACAATACTGGAAGAATTTGAAGTTGTTGGAGACAGTGACCCCTAGATCCCTCACACAAGGGGTGTCCTTTATATTCTGGCACAATTCATAATCGATTTTATTGCTGAGGTTTCCTACTTGTAACAGCTAATATTTATTGATATAATATGGCATTTGCCATTTTCTGTACCATATGACGATTTTAAGAACCTTTTGTACTTTTAGCTTATCTTTTTCAGTTAATATGGCATTGCCGATCTCTGTGTCACCCGCAAATTTGGACACTAATTTACTCAGAACTACATCAATATCGTTAATGTAAATGATGAAAAATCATAGGCCTATGTACGGATCCCTGGTAACGGTTGACCACGGAAATGATTCACCATTCAATCCAGACTATCTGTTTCCTATCATGTAACCAGGCTTCTACCCAGTTTCCTATGCAACTTGTAATCCCCAAGGCCCGGACTGATTGTATCAGTTTGACGTGATGGACTTTATCAAATGCTTTCTGGAAGTCCAGAAATATGCTTGCTGCTAGTTTTGTCTTGTGCGTATTGAATAATATATGATAAAATTCAAGGAGGTTTGTAAAGCATGATCTGTGCCTTCAAAAATCATGCTGTGTATTGCTGATCAGACTGTGTTGTTACAGGTAGGTAACGGTTATATCTCTGATAATCGACCCCAGAAGTTTATATATAATTGACGTGTTACTAATACGACGATGATTTCTAGGCATTTTGCTGTTTCCCTTTTTAACTATAGGAGTGACGTCTGCTAGTCTCCAGTCATACGGGACTACTCCACCCTGGAGAGATTTATTAAAGATATCTGTGTTTAATGTTTTCATATATAATCGTGGATAGGAACGAAAAGGACCGTATCTATCTGTGTTAATACTTCTCTAGCTATGACGGGAAACTTTTGTATAGTGTGAGTACTATTCATCGCCGTCTCAAAAATCGTGTCGCTGCTGTCTAGTGTAAAAAACAGAACTAAAAAAAGGTTTTTTGCAATCCTTTTTTCCTCCATAATGGGTTCCCCATCTTCATTTGATAAGGATCTTATCCAGCTCCTTGAATGTTTCTTATTATTTTTATATCTTTAAAATCGTGTAGGATCTCTATTACTGTCTATTGTAATTCTTACTTTGTACTTTCTGCTTGCTTGATAAGTCTTTTTACGTCTCTCCTAACAGTGTTACATTGCGTTGCAATACTTGGGTCATTGTTAAATTTCTTAAACTAGTAGAGTTTATTTCTGAGCCGTATAGCTCTTGTGATACCTGGGAAGTACCAATCAGGTCTGTTGTTAGTGTTATTGTATCTGTCATGCATGGGAATAAGTCTTGTTGGTGCATTTTCTAACGCTTAAAACTGGCCCTTTATTCCCCTGGGCAAAAGCCAACAAGGGTGAGACTCTTTAATGCTCCGCACAACCCATTAGAATCCGCCTGTTGACGTTAGGGGTGATAATACTGGTTTTAGGGGAATCTGCTTTGATATTTACATTGAACATAACCATGTTATGGTTACAATTGACTATATGTTCACCAGAACGGATATCAGTTACTAGGGAACTCCTGGGATGCAAGAAATATATCAAGTTTATTAACTTCCCTCATCAGTTTGGTGAGGGTTTGGTAGAGAAAATTGTCTTCTAGAATTGATAAGCTGCTAAGTCTAGCAGATTCACTTTCTACACCTGAGATAGTTTGCTAGTTGATTTTTGGAAGATTGAAATCCCCAGAATGATTGAGTCTTTATTCCGTATTCTTCGTTGTAAATATTCGTACATGATAGTGTCAATATCTGCTGCTGACTATGGCATCTATATAGGACGCTAATGTAAAGTTTGGGAAACTGTTTGCTAACCTGAGCACAGAAATGTTCAACAGAGGCAGATGTTGTAGTCTGAATTTCCCTTACAAATAATTTGTAGTCTGGCAAATAGTACTTGCTATTCAGATCGTTGTTTTTCGTGTTCACAAATGTTTTTATTCAACCAATGACATCAACGCGTTCATTGTTTACCAGGCAATGCAATTCAGTTCTTTTTTTTCGGATGGATCTTATATTCATGTACTGTCCACTGAATTTCTATGAGTACTTTCTGTTCGAGCCTGATGGTGTGATTTGGTATCCGGCTATACTTAGACTGAGGTGTGACGAGTCTCCACGATCCCTCCCCCGACGCTGTCTTGTGGGTAGGTAGGGTTAGGAGAGGGGGGCCTCGATCTGACCTCCCTCGTGTGACATGCAATAAGACCTGACCTCAACCGCCCATACGATGTGGTCAACACGCCGACCTCTACCGGGCCTCATTTTTTTTTCTTTCCCTGCAGTTGTTAGGCAATTTAATCTTTAATTCGAACAGCTAAGAGTTCTGTTTGTTTATTGCTAAGGGGAGTGCCCTAACTCGTAAGGAGTCGAGCCAAAGGTTTACAAAACCAATGTTAGTATCTATGCACAGGCGTTTCAGTCTCTTATTTACAAATAACGGTCTAATTGGAGAATATTTACTTACATTGTCTCGGGGGAGCGCCAACTATAACAATATTATCCTATCCATCATTCAGCTCGTTATCTTCTATTATAACTTCTGAATTTGAATTCTTGTGGTAAATGTCGTTGCTTCCAATATTCATCACTAAACATGACTTTACAGTTTGTACTTTAATGTCTTCCATCTTTTATCGAACGGGAAATTCTGGCACCATTTGATTACCCACATTTCTGACCAGCGAATCTCCAAAAATCACTGAACAGTCGTCAACGCTCTATTTTTGCAAGTCGCTGAGTACTTCAAAACGATTTCTCGTGGGTATGGCCGACGGAGGGTGGAAGGAGGGGGGGGGGGTGAATGAGGTCCCATGAGGGAGGGGGAAGGTGATTTTGATTTTTGTCGCAGTTGCAGCAAATTTATTGTGTACTCTCACCCATCCCGTGAGCGGTTGCGCAAAAGAGGATACAGAATGCACATAAGGGCCAGGAACTGGGCCTCCATGAGTGGTTGAGCTGTAAAGTAAATTTTGAGGAGGTCATGGAATTACAGCGAAGGAGGGTCTTAGCGGAGGGACGGGACTGTGAGTTTGAGTGTGGGTGAAAGGAGGTGACAGGAGGGGGGGGCTGAGGGGTAAGGGCATTGGATACGAGGGTTGGGATAAACATCGGGCGCTGAACAGGTGATGGCGGATAGTTTGTGTGGAGAGGGTGCGAACAAGGGAGGGAGGGATGGAACAAGATAGTGTGCGTAAGGGGTGGGGGTGGGGGGAGGTTAAGCGCAGGGGGGAAGGTTGTGAGAGTAAGGTCACGGTACGCCATTTTCAAATGAATCATCTCGTCCCAGATATTAAGTTTTCCGCCGTGAAGGCTTTGAACTCTGCTTTAACTTCACTTAAATTACCTTTTGTTTAAACTTTTTCCTGATCACTGCGGTTTACACAAAACAAACAATATTTGTACGCTCCGTCTGGTCTCGTTATCATGAAGTCCTTAATAAAACATCAACCACAGGCTGTAAACGAATAGCGAGTAGCAGGTGTCATTGTAATAAAGATTTACACATGTAAACTGAAGGGTCAGTAAATATGGATAAAATTAAAGGAACACAACCGTAAGAAACGGACTTATCGACGATAATGCGCTATGATCTTGGTGGCTTGTCGGCTGAGCGGTGACATCACTTAACCCGACAACTAGACGTAGAGCAACACGTCCTACTAGTTCAAGCTCCTTGATGAATGATGCTGTTCCCTTATGTCGCTACCTGCATTACGTACTAATCTGCTCTGGGTTCATCTGAGACTGTTTTCAACAACATGTCAAGCTTTATTTCAAATGTTTTTGTAGTATTACCAAATAAGTTTCATATTCCTTCTGGTAGTATACTGAATTTTCTTTCTATTGCTTGGTATTCATGGTTTTGTCTGATTAATTTTTGGTATACTCCTGCAGACTCAGCAGCTCTGTATCTTTCTTGTTGAGATGCTCTCTGGTTCAATACATTTTCTTTAATTTCTTCATTTTGTTGCCATGTGTATATTATCATATATCGTTCTCTACCTCCTGAACTGTATAGTCTCAGTTTTTTAGCCTTTTCTGGTGGTTCATGAGTTCCATTTCGATTTTGCTCGTAAACTCCTTCAGAATTTCCTCTAGTTTATTAAATTCTGTTTGTTTTGCCGGTAACCGTACTACATAGCAGTATTCAGTATTACTACTAATTTACAAATTTAACCTTTCCTTCACTTTTACTGAAAGTTTTTCATATCATACCGCTCAAAACGTGGCCCGAGTGTTACCTTCTCAATATGTTCTTTGATTTTAGTTTCTCATTTGCGATAACATATCTTTTACATTTGTCTCGCTGCCTATCGTTTTCTCTCCGTTGGACATGTATAAGTGTCATATAAGTATTACTCATGCCATAACTTATTGCCTTAAGTCTGCTAACGTTAAATTACATTAGGTTTATTTCTCATATTTAGACTCTTTTTAGGTATTATTGCATCTCTGCTTGATCAGCCTCTGACCAGTCATAATGCTTACCCTCGCGTCATCGGCAACGCTCCTTATTTTGCTTTCGTTTACTGCCCTATCGATGTTTGATGTTGTTATTATAAAGACAGATGAAGCAACGTCCTGCCCTGTGGTACCCCGGGCAGAACATCTTCAGACATGGTTCCTTTTCCTACTACTTTGTTTTTCCTGAATCAATCTTCAGTATCCTAAGTTTAATATTATGTGTTTTGTTACATTATCCAGCTAAATTCTGTGGATTATTATTTTTTCAAATGCCTTACAAAATCGAGAAAACTGTGTCCATTCTTTTTCCTTGCATTACATTATACTATAGTGACGCATTCGCGAGCTACCTGGGATCGAACACGTAGGTTCGAATTCTGAATGTGGTCCACAGTCAACCCAGCTGTTCGCCTTCCTAAAGAGGTTGATGAAAAAAAATGGGTACTTCTGCAACATATTGACGGTGCTAAAGCTGACTCAGACCACGCCATCTATAATCTCAGATGTGCTACAAGAGAACTCTCCTTCATCTACAATGACCCTGCCGTTGCTACCAACCGTATGAGCGAAGCAAGAAGAAGAACAAGAAACCAGCTCATCAGGAAGAAAAACCACCAGGAATGGAAAATAGACAGGATTTTCTACAACAGTTTATGGGAAAAATCATCAAACCCTGATAAAAAAAAAATCCTTAATCTTACGTGCTATTCCTTAACCCAGAATGAAAAACTTGCTTTGGGTTATGGTCTCTCCTTCTCTTTCAAATCCTCGGATGCACTCACCTACCCATGTCTAACTCCTCCCCCCCACTCTCGCTACCACAAGGCATCCCATACCCCCCATAGACACTACAGAGTCCCTTTAACAGCTAGTATGTGTGGGATAGCAGACAGTATCACAACACCGAGAGTGATGTGTGATGTCGGGATTTAAATAACTGTTGATTACTGGCACCTGAAGAGGCGGTTTGTCTACGCAAAACAAGTCATGTATAGATAAACTGCATGTTAAATAAAACTCTATGA
>JAYMFT010257200.1:0-10819 GCA_038088735.1 Panulirus argus
AAAGAGAGAGAGAGAGAGAGAGAGAGAGAGAGAGAGAGAGAGAGAGAGAGAGAGAGAGAGCACGTGCCGTAACATCATGTTCAAAGACAAATCTGGCATATCAGTTCATGGTAATGTAACCCAGTTTTATACATACAGATTTACAGATTTACAACGGTAGCGTCCTAATCTGGTTTAAATGAAAATCAGAGAAAGATTTCGTCTAATGCCCTTTTGTCAGTAGTATGGTAAGGTGTGAGGCATTCGTCATGTTTCTCCCTTCATATCTACTACTGTCCTTTGGCTCTGGTACATCCCAATTTCCTCCTTTGGGGTCCAGCAGGCGGTTGTGTGTGGTCCTTATGTACAGTATATCACTAGTTCCCACCACTTTCAACTGTCCCCGCTACCAGCACAACAACTCTCTTGGTACAACACCCAACCCCTGGTATGTACCGGTAACCCAGCCTCCTTGTCCTCACTGCCTATGTAGGTCAGTGGGTCAAAAGCACCTCCGGGCCAGGCCTATAAGGCCTAGCGACGGCGTGTTGGCTTCGGAAGAGAATGTGGTTACCTGACGTACGGCCTTTGTGCACGAAAATATTTTCCTTCACATTAGAATTCTTGATTTTTTAAGACTAGAACTAGGTGTCACATGGATATCTGTTTATTTCTTTTTTTTTTTTCTAAATACTGACGGAGATTACCTAATTAAGATGAATCTTAAATATATATACTTAACTACATATATCGTACTGTCATACTGATGTAGACCTCTTGCATACAGTTTTATGTATTCTTTTTTGTCGTATTGGCACTGTCTATAACTGGTGTTCCCAGGCATCCGTCGCTCAAGAGACATTACTGTCCAAGTAACTTAATGAAAGTATAAAGATCATGATCGTGATATATGTTAGAGAATGAATTAGAGTATCTACGTAAATTAGGTGTTTATGGGGCCGTGTTGTAACGAAGTATTGATGCTAATGCTTGGTTTGTCTAGTTAGTCTGAATCGCATTTGAAGATGAATAACTTACAAGAACACGATGAAGAGAAGTAATTACTGTTATTGGTTACGTTTCTTTTTTTTATATTTTCAGTTGGATTTGTCGTTATGTTTGTGACTTTGTAAAAGACGAAGTTGTTGGAATAGACTTCTTTTCATTTTCTATGTTTCCTAATTGCTCTTTTTATTTTCATTCTATTAGAATTCCAATCAAAATATATGAAACAATAGTGAGTCCTGTTTGTAGATAAAGATATTGTACCTAACATTGTTTAAAACCCGATGCTTAGCTTAATATTTTCCGTGATGTAGGACACTAAATCCAAGGTTTATTACAACCGATGAAGCCGTATTTAGTGTGATTGTACCTCATCAAATCTTGCTTGTTAGTCGGAACTTACAAAATCTTAATCAAAGTACTTAAAAGATTTCTAAACAGTCGTTTGTAGTGCTCGGAATACAAATGAAACAGCTTTGGATTTTAACTCGTTAATCATGTAACGCATTTAGTGACTGAATTATTCAGTTTCTGAAAGGTTTTCATTATATCTTCAGGTTGTTTACGAGTAAACGACAACTGCACAGTATAAAGTTTATCGAACCCGGTCGAAATGAATTTAGAAAATGAGCTGTGGTTATTGAACTGTTAGAGTGTATTCAGTTCAGGAGAAGCGAAACCTCAACATGAGCTTCACGTAAGAATACGTTAGGCTCTCTTCCCTTACCATTCCTAGGTGGTCAGGGTATTGCAGTACTAAAGATTACAAAGGATGTCAAACAGCAACAGATCACTGGGTCCTCATTCTGTGTTGATACTAATATAATTCTAATTTCCATATCTGGTAAGCAAATTCTTAAACCGTTCGAAAATACCAAGACATGGACATCCACAGACACTAATGTCTTGACGTGGGTCAGCACTGTGCTAAATGTTCTCATCTGCACATTGTTTAAAGTAACGCTGTGCCTCATTCCCTACATGATTTATTTAAGAAGCTAAATCGTTTATTCTTGTGTATTTCTCATATCGATTATCAGTTATCTCTGAAGGCTCGATGTGTTCTTTCGTGTCTCACATATTATTGGAGAATAGCTTGAGAAAGTATCTTTGCTCTCTGTCAGCAGGAATAACACTTTTACAGCTTGACTATTAGCACGGCGGTCAGTTTTATCATGAATTGTGACTTGACTTTTCTGGGGTACCTGTTGCGAAGAAGCTGATATCTTCGACATAATCTCCCAAGTCCAGTACCTAGCTCTCACTGTTGCCAAGATCTATCGTTTGAGTTTATCATGAAAATTTTCATTACTAGTTTATGTTGTACAGATTATGAATAGAAAGAAAACGCAGATGCCAGACCACCTGACTCTACCTAATACTACCGTTGTAACCTTTTTTTTTTTTTCATTTATGATAATACGATACATTCGCCTTCAAAGAAAGTGGCTTATGGCACTACTATGCTTCTGGCGTATAACTCTCGTTCGTCATTAGTCAACTTTCTCCGTCTCTTGGCGAGGCAGACTTTCTCCTGCAGCTGGTGTGTCCAGCCCGGGGGCCGCTGCCCCCTGCTACTGATGCTGCACCTTTGGCACCCCGCGCGACCCACTCCCCAGGGAGCAATCGCTCTCTTTGGCTCACGTGCGTGATACTCACGCACCTAGTCTGTGTCTGCTTGTGCTAAATACAATTAGGGCAGAGAATCCCACGTTCTCACATGGTGTACAGCGAAATCTCTGTACTGTACGTCTCAACGACAGAAGGGTATTGTCCTAAGATGTGGTCGTAGTGGGACGTACGACTGAGATATATGCAAGGATGATGTAGTTGCAGAATGAATACTCACGTCTGTTGCACCGAGTGACTTGGGTCCAACGAAACTTCGTCGTGAGGCATTCATGAACCATTGTTCGTGGTTCGTGTTGTCTCCATCCATTAGTGTGTTATAAATGACGTTAACTGCTATCCACACAATCTGCAGTTGTGACACAACGCTATTATGAGGATTTGCATTAATAACGTTTATCCTCGTAATCCACTTATTTCTTTCGCAAACATATCCCGTGGATGTCTGCTCGGCGTTCGTCTCTGTGAGGATTGCTTATGATGTAATATGATGTTGTGAACCTCGTGTCAGCTCAGGTGAGATCCAAGCGTCGCTCGACTCTGACGTGTATATATCTTCTGTATTTCTTTCGGGGTAACGATTATTTTCCGATAGATGGAGTGTACTTGCTACGGGGTTATCAGAACGAGATGGAAGTCTTTTCGTTTGATATTCTTGCTTCGTGAGAGGCAGAGTGAGAGTCAATTGGAGAGGCATGTGTGATAGCAACAGGAGACTGAGAGGAAATCAAAATCATATATTTTTTTCCAGACTGACTAAATATAATGCATGTTTCGATCAGCCTTACGTTAACTGAGTGACAAATTTGGTTCATAAATTCACATTCTTAAATCCCGTCCAGGATGATAATGATGATGATGATGGTATGATGATGATTACTTCATCTCTCGGTGAAACAAGTCACTGTATTAACAAGTAATTCATTCAGATTCTCCGAGTAAATACTACACCTTTCCTCATCCTTCCGTGCAAATTTAGTACAGGATTTCATATTTTGCGGCGCTTTAGATGCAACTATGAGATATGGATCATGTTTCGAGGCGCTCTCACTATCACTGGCAGTGAACCGGGTGAGGACGACAACTGTGAGAGAATATCGTTCCTCACGAAGCCCTTCCTTACTGATGGTGTTGCTGTCGTATCTGTCATTCCTCCTGACGGACTGTTAAAGTCCAACGAGTTCGCCACTACCGCGTTAGCATCATATACCCTACATCACATGCCACCTGGCAACTCTGCCGCCACTCCCTCTACATAACAAACTGCTCGGCATTACTCACGGCGCCCGTGCACCACACGCCTCTTGCCAACTCTCCCGTCACTCCCTACATCTCGGACCATATGGCACTTCTATTCGCCATCCCTATGTCATGCACCTCTTGGTGATTCTCCCATCAACCTTACATCATACTATGTTTGGCACCTCCCCTGCCATCCTCTACATCATACATCACTTCGCAGCCCTACGGTCATCCACTACAACGTGCCCCACTCGGCAACTATAATGGTACATCACACCACTTGGTATCTCTTCAGCCACCCATTGCATCATACACCGCTCAACAACTCCGATGTCTTTAGAAACGGCCAAGACACCAAGGCCAAGATATTCGCAAAATTCTGATCTGTTGCGAGATACTGTTCTGATCTTGATCCTTATCACACAGTACCGTGTGTCCTCTTCCATAGGCCATGTTTTCATTCAAGCTGTGCCTCCACACACCATTAGTAGCGAGCGGTGCCTCCGCACACCATAAGAGATGGGTGATACCCCAACACACATCATCAGTGATTTATTCCTTCACATACAGCGAGTTATGCCTCCACATACCATTAACAAGGACTTATGCCTCCACATATCAATAATAGTCGTTGACTGACGCTAGGCCTACTACCGTAGGCCTTACACAGGCACAACGAGGTAAGCGTCGTGAACACCTGGGACCCGGACCAACGGGTGACCTATTTCAGACCAAGGACGCTGCGTGGACAGCCCAGGCTGTAGGCCTACCCCTTGGGGCCGTGGCTTGCTATATCCGTCTCCGACCGAGGCGCCCCTAGGGCGGAGGAGGTAGTTAAGGACAGGTGAGTGGCGGAGGAGACGGTGGATCCCTGCCGCGTAGGAGCTCAGAGAACAACAGGACAATCGGGACAGAGAAGGCGTAAGTGGGTCGTTAGTCGGTGCCCGAGGCAGAGGTCTGTCCCACTTACCGGCGGCGAACAGCCCGTCTTAGGGTGGGTGTAGTGGAGGCCTCTGTACCGCGAGCTTGAGGAAGGTGAGTGAGGCTTAAAGCGTAATGCCGCAACCCCAACGCTGGACGGTGAGGAACCCCCCGTAAAAGTGGGAGGCAGAACTAACCTCCTCCACCAGCAGCTTATGAGGACTCGAGGTTTCCTCCCTCAGACTCAACGAAGCATGCGAATGTTGCAACCTATAATGGTGCACGATAAGGGGATATTAGGAAACGTAATTACATATGTGAACACCGCTCCCTTCCCCCCCCCCCTCTTTATCTCTCCCTCTTTCTCTCCAGCTTTCTCCGTTTATTTCATTAATAGAGGTCATTAAGTGTTTACCATCTTCAGGCGTGTGGCGTGACCCGCCGACTGTCAAGCCGGATGTGGCACCACGCCCTGGCGTGATGATGTCTCCTACTGCTGGTTTCTCTCGGGTACGTTGGCAGGGAGAGTGGAAGGCGTCTCTAGAAAGGAAAGAGGCTGGGAGGTGAAGGCAAAGAAATAAAGACAAGTTTGGATTTAAGGTGGGAAGGGAATGTTTGGAGGTAAGAGAAAAAAGAAAAAAGGAATTTGTAGGAGAAGGAATAAAAAAAAAGTTTTTGTAGGTAAGGGATGAAATATTTGAAGGTGACATAAAACGTTCGGAGGGAAAAATTATCAAAGATGATGAAAAATCGTTTCAGAGGAGAAGGTAAAACGAGAAGAGACTGAGAAAAATAATTAAAAGGAGGAAAAGATGTGGGAAAAATGAGCTGTAATAATGAACGTTCTTTTCACTGGATCATAACAGTAGACGTTGATAAGAGAAATAATGAAGGAAAAACAATGAGACGGACATTGCATAAAGGAAAAGAGATGGAAGACAAAGGCAGAGATTAGAAAAATTAATGAAGATAAATAACAATAATCATATCATCTATGGTGAGAAAAAGAAAAGATAATAAAAACTTTATTTTCTCAGTTTCATAGCCTGGAAGTGACCTTAGATTATAGTAAATATATACCTTTAACACCGTAACTCCATCAATGCACAAGGTTATTTTAGTACTTAAAGATCAGTGTATAATCAATATATGAGAAGACTAAACCGTGTGATATAAGTGAGTAAAAGAAAAGAAAGAATTGTTGTAAACGCCTGGAGAAACGTGACCAGAGAGGCTTTCTACCACGGCGAGGTAAACTAAGCCGAGTTCCTCGCCCGTAACTTTAGTCTGATCAAAATAACAAATATGAAGAAACAGCCGACTCGTCTAAACGGATGACCGGAAGGCATGACTTTAAGAGCAGCATATTCTGAGTGCCGCCCAGAGATACTGGGTACTAAAAAAAGGCTCTCTTCACTGGGAGGTAATTTGAGTCAATTTATGGGAAAAGCGTGAGCAGTTTGCCTGTGAATAGAAGTTAGAGAAGAAGACAGAGTGAAAGCATGCAAGACGTATGTTCTTTGTAAGTACGCTGAAGTAATGATAGTAGCAATGGTACATTGACTGATATGCCTGGAATATGATAGAGCCAGACTATAGACGTCGTGCTGGGTCAGTGAGGAGGGGGACTAGATCCGTGAAGGAGCGAGGGAGGAGCTCCGGTTGGGGGTAACATACGACCGTGGGAAAAGGGGTGAAAGGGACGGGATGGCGGGGGAGGGGGGCGAGACGGAGGGGCAGGAGGTGGAGGTGGGGGGTAGATAAGGGTAATAAAAAGGGGGCGGGAGGAGGAGGAGTGAGAGAGGGTGGCTTGGAGGTGACGTAGTGCTTGGAGAGAGAGGGCTGGGAAAAAGCGGTACAAGGAAGGTAGAAATACAAATTGTTACTTTAAGCGTCTACGCCCTCCAAATTTTCACTCTGTCTGTCTGTCTGTCTATTTTTTCCCCCTTGTATGCGTCAGTGATGTCACGGAGGAGGGTACAGACACCTCATACGTTGGGGTGACAGGAAAACCAGCGGGAGAGGACCCAGCTCCGGGTGGTGCGGCGTGATCAGGCTGGCGGTGGCGGTGGCCCTTACCTCGCTGGGTTGCGCCGCCAAGTACAACAGTGTACGGGAGCTTGTGCGTCCGAAGCCGGAGCTTGGGGGTCACCCGGGCCGGTACTGCCTACCACCGTGTGTGTGTGTGTGTGTGTGTGTGTGCGCGCGTGTGTATATGTGTGTGTTTGTGTGTGTGTGCGTTTCTGTGTGTTTTACGTACGTATTATATGGTAGCATCTATTTCATTATCTATCTATGTATCTACCAATATATCTATCTATTTATCTATCTATGTATCAATCCATACATGTACAATGCATGTGAGTAGGCAGGAGTATATTCCTACATACATATGTGGGATGTGTGATTACCATCCGTGTAAGTAATTATATAATAAAAGGCAACATTACTAGACATATCTTGCAATCCGTAGGAATCTTATTCTCATCTCCTCTCTGCTACCGAACATGTTCTCGTTCCTGAACCAGATTTTACTCTACTTTGTTTTCCTCAAATGTGGACAGAGACTTTTGAGATACATGAGAAGAGATTAAACATATTCCATCCGTCTGTGAGACATGTTCTAGTTACGTTGATTGTTACAGAAGGTATCAGACGAAAATACTTTACAAGTGCAAGTCATTGTGTTGAATCAACGTTTTGCACGCTCGCGTGCGTACAGACAGACAGACAGACAGACACACACACACACACACAAACACACACCGTACAAACACCAGCACTGAGCGAAACAAGTCTACTCAGCAATGAATAACATTGCCCTACATTGTGATCTTCATCAACTTGCACTTCCGTTGCTGACGCGTTCTCCTCCTGTGCCACAACAAGCTCCCCGACCGACCGCGTTCATCATGGCCACTTATAGTCCTGCATGACGCGTCTCTCCGGGCAATACCGCACAGTGTCGTCACACCCAGTGACTCACTGCTCTGCCCTGCCAACATTCTGGAGGCGGCGGTGCCTTCACTGTCATCATAACAAGAGCTGGACTTTCAATTCGCCAAGCAAGGAGGTAACGCCTGCGAGTTGCCTCCATGCTTGAAATCCCATTTGTTTTCGGAACCTCTGAGCCATAGCGACAAGTTTAGCAACAACGTATTCTGCGAGGAAAGATTTTTCCTTAATAAAATTCTTTCTGCTTGTCCGGTCAGCTAGTTAACCAGCCAGCTCGGTGTCTCAGAATATCGATCTATCTATCTGTATTTCTATCTCTTAGTATTAAACTCGGTTCCAACATACATGGACTGGATCATGGGCACATAGGTATGCAATCTATGATGGGGAATGATATTACAGTACTTGGATGGATCATCCCAGCAACTCCAAAACTATAGGTTCGCTGGGAAGTACGCTTGCTACACTACCTCTCTGCAAACTTGGAAATTATAAGTTTTGAGTACTTAGGACGATATAAGTATGCATACATACTGATGCAAACATCTGCTGGATTTTACATATTTTACACAAGAATGAGCGCCTCTAATTCGACGAGTATTTGTATTTTCCTTACTGGTGACATAAGATTCTCTCATTGACTTATATTCTCTGTTTACCCTGTCTGTGAGTGAGGCTGGAATGCCCTTCTGTGTTCCATACGAAACCCTGAGCTTGGGCTTCGTAATCCTGTTACCTTAGTATCTGCGTGTGGGGTTCCTATAAGTCTTTGGTTCCTCATCTCGGGATTTCCTGGACTGATCCACGTGTGTTCGTGTGGGGAGGAGCTCTGCCGTCTACCAGCCGACCCATACTGCACACACACACACACACACACATATATAGTAGCAAAAACATGGTACACATATACAAGATTAAGAAATAGGGTAATAGGAGCGTAAAACTCTCTTCCCGTAACACCGAAGAATAGTCATATATAGTAATCACACGCACAAGAGACTGGGCCCACGAGTGGAAAACTCCCTGTCGTACGGTGGAAACAGGTAAGTACGAACATTGCTCTTTTTATATAAAAATGAATTTCATCAGTTTGCCCTAGCAAATCTCTCTCTCTCTCTCTCTCTCTCTCTCTCTCTCTCTCTCTCTCTCTCTCTCTCTCTCTCTCTCTCTTCAGTAGGATTTAAAACACTATATTTCCCACATAAAAGGATTTTCCACCACACCTGTGCTTTGGAACATGGCTAAAACTCTCACTATAGTAACACAATAGCTCTGGGTTTAGCAAAGCAACACAACACAGGTCGCAACACATTGACAGGGCTCATGATACCAACATACTTATGAGTCTAAAGTGTTGAGATTGTGTTCCACTGATTCACTCAAACACACGGAAATGATAAAGCTTACGCAGTCTATTCAAGTATGGACGTTACTTGTTTGAAGTAGTGGTTGAAAGCCACTTCGAGATACAACAGTCTCTTGAAATTTTAATCTGAACTAATGATACGTAGAAGAAATTCTTTTAAAGTAAAGATAAGGTTGTAGATAAAGTGCAGTTTTATTACTCTCTGACATTTCCTTTGATAAATTGAATTTTCCAATGAAAAACATCCAATTTGAATTATATATGCAATTCTATTGAATATATGCTTTCTGTTTATAAATAAAAGGATTGAAATATTATCCATGATTCTGCAAGATTCTCAAAAGAGTTTTCCTTCTATGCTCTTTTGCACAGGAGCTTCTGTAGACGGTCACTGCGCCAGAACTGATTTGTGTGTGTGTGTGTGTGTGTGTGTGTGTTTTCTCACGAAAAGAAAAAGTGAATAGTCCGTTGCGTTCCCTCGGTAACCCTGTGGTCATTGCTGTGATGCAGGGAGATAGAGACGGAGGCAAGTTTCCACATCCTTGAGCGAGATAAGTTTGGTGGGAAAAGAGAAAGAAAGAGAAAAGAAAGAGCAATTAAGTGTGGAAAAAAAATGAGAAACTCAGAAATTGTGGGTGAAATGGGAAATAGATAAGACAGACAGCAGATGATTTTGGACAAAAAGGGAAGAACGAAATTCAATGAATGTACGAGGAGGCAGGAAGAATGGTATGAAGTATTTGATACGGAGATGAAAAGACACAAGGAGGGGTGTGTATTCATAGCTAGCCAATGGGGAAAGCCATTCGGAGAAAGTAGTGGAAAGTAAGGGAAACCCAACAAGTAAAGGAGGGAAGAGTTATACGTGGTATCAGGTAACGGAAGTGAAATGGATCGCCAGGAGGTAAATACAAAGGAGTTCCCACGAGCTCTTGAAGACTTAGTTAAAGAATCACCCTCTGAAGGGGAGAGATAAACAAATAGCTGGTTCTGATGGTGTCCATGTACAGATTCGATGATGGCTGATAGCCAAGAAATTGAAAGACAATTTAACTAATCTGCCACTTCATTTCAAAACATGGTACCCTAAGCTAGAGTGTCTGTCGAAAGGCAAGAAGAGAAATGGAAATGCGATAGAGATCTGCAGAAGAATAGTAAGACAGAAAATAAGGTGGAGAGATATGTTGCAAAAGGATAGATAAGTGGACGACAGGACTGACATTAGATGGACGGCAGTGAGGGGAGTGAAAATATAATCCCTGTAGCACTCCAACCACACAGTAATGGAAACACATCGCTTCGAAAGTAGAAAACGTGATGCAGACACAAAAATCCTTTACCGTTAACGGTATTGCTTGACTAACGGCCGTTCTTTCGTTAATGAGAGAAATCAGAGACGCCAGATGGATAGAAACTAGGTATTCTCGTTGTCGGACTATACCTAGAGGGATGTTTAGCTATGCAGGCGACTGCAGTAACTGCCACACTTGCTCTTCACTCAGAGAGCGCTAGCAGCTGGTGTTATGCTAAATGTACCTACTTCTGCCGGCCATCTGTCAGTCATTAAGCGCACGCAAGAAATTGATCTTTTACAGCGGTTTTATATATATATATATATATATATATATATATATATATATATATATGAGCCTTCGAGGAGGATGAGCACTCCCTGCCTGGCTCCTTCTTCTGTTTCCCTTTTTAGAAATTTAAATGCAAGAA
>JAYMFT010257211.1:0-10819 GCA_038088735.1 Panulirus argus
GCTAACGCGGGAAAAGGCGAATATGTATGAAAAAAAAAAAAAAATATATATATATATATATATATATATATTGCACCGAAACCACGGACCACTATCAACAAAAAGGCTCCAGACGCCTTTTTGAGAAGAGATGACAAAAGAAACCTACAGGAAATCTTTAAGGGACGAATTTTGCTGAACTTATTTTTAAGGGAAATATTTCAAGAACTCTTACGTGAGAACCTTTCAAGAAAGTTCCTGTCTAACGCACACTTTTGATTCCCTATTTCACCCCGTATGGAAATCAGACCTCACTGATGTTAGTATACCTCGATGCAATAACGGAGATAATTGAGATAAATCGTGGTCAGATTGGTTCCTTCCTCTGATCCTTCTTTAGGAAATCAATAATGCAGGAGGGGAGGATTTCCAGCCTTCGTCTCCTTTGCTCATAGTCGCCTGTCACGCAAGAGATACGTGGATATTACGTAATCTCTCTCCACTATCCCCAGGGATAGTACAATGATGCCGCACACTGTACTGGGTCTTCTCCAGCGCTGGACAGACACTGTCGCCCTCCTTCTTCAGCAGCGACGCAAATTTGGTGCATTTAGGTCTCTTAGTTCCGGTGGAAAACATATTTTGTAAGTACTCTATACGGTTACGGTAAGAATGTAGGGACTCGGATATCTCTTTCACTGAAGTAGATAAATGGTTTGCGCAAGTGTTACTACAGGAGGGGAAGAGAGAGAGAGAGAGAGAGAGAGAGAGAGAGAGAGAGAGACGACCGGAAGTGCGGTGCAGTGTTAACCCACAGTGTAGCCAGCACGGTCAGGATTAACCAATTATGATGACAAAATTGCTCAGAATCCGTTATAACAAAATCGCTTGGACATGTTTTTAGCACTGGGAAAGCTTGCATCTCTTCTTTGGGGGCCTCCGTGGTGTAGCGGTCAGCGTTACCGACCATGAGTCAGCAAAAGGTCATCCCAGGGTAAGGAAGGGCATGGGTTCGAATCCTGGGCGCGGCCGTCAGCCCGCACCCATCCCAGGTGTTCATCCTTTCCTGCCAGCGTTTATTTCTAAACTCCGACGACTGGGACAGAGTCAAAAACGACTTTAACATTTCTCATCCCAATTCACTTAAGAAAGAATCAGCTTTGACATTAACTCGACAAATTAGTGTTTCAAGAGATTGATAAAGTGTTGCCGTCGAGGAGGGGCACACGCGACCCACGGCACAATGATTAATTTGCAGTGTTTCTCTTTAGTGTTGCTCGGCAGTGGGGCAACACTGTGGTTCTTCCCTCTCAATTACCATGAGTGTCAAGAGCAAATTAATTTCACTCAGTCTTTGCAAATAAATTCCCTCGCACACACACACACACACACCAGAATATACTCCTGCAAAAAAGATAAATCCCTCACACGAACAAACGTCAGCTTCTGTTGGAAAGCAAAAAAAACGATAGGAAAGAATAATCCGTTTAGAATATTAGTCTTTGAAAACGAGAGATTCATGAGTGTACGTGCACGCGACTACTTTTTTAAAGCGATATTCACACACACACGTTTCATATGTTGGCAAAAGTCAATTCCATCAACAGATGTAAATAAATTGCACCAAAAACGACAGTTATTTGGCACGGGTCAACCATCGGTGCGGAATGCCATTGCCTTGAGACCAGTCTTTTCTAGCGTGAAAGCATAATATTCCTTCATTCACTCTTATGAGGTTTCTACGGCGCTTTCACGGATATATATTTTTTTTCCCTATAATATGACAAAATTCTTCATTCGGACGTCATACTGTTTATGGCAATCTCTCTCTCTCTCTCTCTTCCCCGCGCTAGCGTTGTGCAATGCAAATACGATTACATTTAGCAAAATGCAATTCAACGCAGTAAACAAATTACTCTTTCATTATGAAAGGAAAAAAAAGAAAAACAATACAAAATATTTCCCAGCGTTTGACGTACGTGTTTGTGTTGTGTGTGTGTGAGTGTGTGTGTGTGTGTTCTCTCATCCGGTTAGATCTCGTTTATCCGTTTTGAATGTTTAATTAATCGGATAAAGAGACGGTCGGCAAGCTCCTAATGCCGGACGCAGAAATGTTTTTTTTTAACACTTTATTCAATTAGACGCAACAGAAAGAAAAATTGCGCAAACACATTATGAATATATTCCTTTTTGTCAAAGAATGAGTTTGTTTTTTTTTCTACGTTCAGCCCAGTGGGAGGAGACCGTTATGGTCCAGCGGGACGAGTGTTGCTTGTGGTCCACTGGGACGAGACTGCCATGGTCCAGCGGGACTAGTGTGGGCAATGGTCCAGCGCTGTTTTGGTGCGCAAGGACGAAGTTCTAAATGATCCAATAAAAGGAGACTGTTTTAGGTCCGGGAACGTAAAAGGCTGTTTTGATCCAGTGGGAAGAGGCTGCTGTAGTGGTTATTGTTGTAGTTGTTGTTCTTAAGGACAAAGGCTTTTATAGACGAGCTCTCCGAGGGAGGCGCGAAGTGACCCGTTCCTGCGTTCCGTCGCCACACTAGACGCGTCTGGAGGAGACGGGTGTTGACGCAAAGGACGAGAATGGCTTTGGAAAGTCTCATTCTCAGCTGCTGATGCTACCAAGCAATCTGCAACCATCATCACCAGGTGGTCATGGGGGACCGTTCGACACCTGGTGATCTCTCCGAAGACAGACAGACACACACAGACACACAGACAGAGAGAGAGAGAGAGAGAGAGAGAGAGGGTAGTCCCGACCCTATTATATAGATGCGAGGCCTAAGCTCTAGATGAGGATGTGCGGAGGAGGGTGGATCTGTCGGAAATGTGGCGTGAGGTGGATTGATCGGGCACATTATGCGTCCGGGGGAAACCATGGAAAGGTCTGTAGGGGCGGGCCTGGATGTGGATAGGGAGCTGTGGTGTCTGTGCATTACACATGACGGCTAGAGAATAGATGTGGGCGGATGCGGCCTTTCTTTCTTCGTCTGTTCCTGCCGCTGTCTAGCTACCTCGGGGAAACGGCGATCGTGTATGAAAAGATAAAATATGTAACGATGTATGGGGTTCCAGGCTCGACCGTGAATTCCTAAGGTATCTGTTGACCCAACAGACTTTATACCAGGTTCCTACAGTCTGAAGTCTGTACAGAAAGCCTACAAAAGTTGTCAGGCCTTGCTTGAAATCAGGTCTTAAGCTTTGTGAAAGCTCTAACCTAATGAGCAAATGTTATAATGACTTGTACCATAAATTAAAACGATAAAGTTTCTTTTGGTCAGATATTTAATTACCTTATGAGTTCAGTTGCGGAAGTAAACAGGGAAGCCCGTAGAAAGACTTAAGGATTACGTTAGAGAAAAATCTTCATAGCCTCAATTTAGACAAGAAATTTAAAAAAGTTTGTATTTAACTTATCCGCTGTGACGTTGCTTAGAAACTTAACGATGTCAGTCCTAACCAAGAGACTTAAGATGTGCACCATTCCATAGAAATCTTTTAAACTTTGACCAATTCGTTGTATCATCTGAGAAAATTTCTGTGGTCGTTTAGGGGGGATGGGGTCAGTCACTTGCATAACAAAACCTCTTTAGCCCTTGGCCATGTAAACACTGTTGTTAAGAAGATAAAGTCATCGTATGACTGAATGAGGACGATCAACATTTTTGAGACGATATGTCATATACGATCACAATTTCTCAATGGTGGTCTACCGTGGTGTAGCGTAGCGGTTTAGCGTTCCTGATCGTGGCGCATTCACGGGCCGCCCAGCGCCGGGCGCATAAGGTTCGAGTCCTGGTTGCTGCGGCAGTCGGCTCACAGTCAACCCGGCTGTTCATCCACCCTTTGGGGTTGGTCGATGATATGGGTACCTGGCTCAGGCTAGGGTATATATATATATTCAGCGTTGTTGGGATGGCCTTGATTAGGGCTTCAGCTGCCTATGCCGTCTCGGTTAACGTAAAACACACACGCGAGAGACAGTGTCGTTTGAGACCCGTCCTTTCAGCTGTGAGCACAGCTAAGTGCATTGTCTCAAAATCTCCCTCACCTTGGGCGAGGGGCAGTATCATCATCGTAGGGAAACAAGAGTTACAGTCTCGCCAAAGTACCTCTGGCATCAAAGAAGTCCATCCTGTCCCTGCTACTGAGCGTAGCGCAGCCTTAGAGCTGCAGGTAAGAAACCCCTGAAAAAAAAAGAAATCATTGGGTAACACACACACACACACACACACACACACACACACGGATAAAATTAAGAAAAGATATCAGAGTCAGAGAGCATCTGGAGAGATTTATTCTTAGGGATTAACGAGTCTGTACCAGTTACTCGGGTTATTGGATTACAGTTGGCTGGTGGGTGGGTTACCACATCTCTCCTGTGTGTGTGTGTGTGTGTGTGTGTGTATTGTTCCAAATTCAATATCTTCTTCTTTTGTCTTTTGTAAGTATACGTGGCAACTCGTCTCTCTCTCTCTCTCTCTCTCTCTCTCTCAAGTAAGGTAATATGACTAATTTCTAATTACCTTCCCGTGAGATCACAAAGCCTTGAAAATAATCATGATCACGAATGCCTCTCTCAGCGACTCGCCCACGAAAGAGAAACACGGCAAAATACTTCAGTCATCCACCGCAGTCCCATACGCTTACGGACGCAGTCCCATACGCTTACGGACGCAGTCCCATACGCTTACGGACGCAGTCCCATACGCTTATGGACGCAGTCCCATAACGCTTATGGACGCAGTCCCATACGCTTATGGACGCAGTCCCATACGCTTATGGACGCAATCCTATACGCTTATGGACGCAGTCCCATAACGCTTATGGACGCAATCCCATACGCTTATGTACGCAAACATTCGTGGGTTCTGTATGTACGTACGTACTAAGTCTCCTCCTGTAAACCCCTCAAGATGATGATTCCGACTTGGGCGTGGGTCCGTAGCACGTCCTGGCCTCCGTCCGACCCCACCCACGTATGTCCTTAGCTTAGCGTGTGGGGTGAGTGGGTGGAGTGGGTGGGTTGCTCCAGCCTCCCTCGCGCCCGCCCACCGCTGCTACTGCTGCTGCTGGCCACGCCAGACCCCCTTAATTCTATTTCCCCTTCATCACTCTCTGTGGCACTGTGTCAGCCTGCTTGCTCACTTTCCATTAAAGATATTACTCTCTCTCTCTGTCTGTCTCTCTCTCTCTCTCTCTCTAATCCCTCATCTTAGCCTTTATCTTCTTTACCTCTCTCTATTATGTCCTCGTAGTAGTTGTTTTTTTTAATTTATCTCGCTACGTAAAGGCCCTACGTCCTCTCCTGCCATCACGGGCAGTGATCATCCCCCCCGCCATCACATCACACCCGCTAGCTGCGCGAGTGATTCCCGTCACTTCAACGCGCAAATCCATAATTCCAGGCATAAATTCGCCCCGCACGGTATGTAATGAGCGCATTAAGCGACCCTTTGCGACATTAATCATCTTGAGCCTGGGTTTCCAGGTTTGAGCTGGTGCCGAACATTCTGTCCGTCCGCGTTCACAGTTCCAAGGTATTTTGCCCGACGAGACACGGAGGCGACGCACGAACGAAGCTCCATCGGGTCCTGGTGTAGACGCACCTTTCCCTGCAGCTTGCCGTAGCGCCACGCTCCCTCGTCTCTTGTCATCCTCGCCTCGTTTCTTGGGTTACTTATCTCCCGCTCCAGCTATTCCTTCCTTCCTTCCTTCCTTTACTCTGACATCCGCTAAAATCCTCATCACTCACTCACTCACTCACTCACTCACTCACTCACTCACTCGCCCTCATCTGTGTCTCAGGGAATCCCCGTATCCCCGCTCCGTCCCCCACCTGTTATTGCGTTACGAAGAACCAAGTTTTACGGTCACGCGCCAGAGTAAACCGAATCTGGCCTCGTGGAAGGGCTCCGCCACGTCCAGGTGTTACACACACACTCACTCTCCCTCGCCCATTACTTCCCCCAGAGCAGCGGTAACTTGCTTACCTTGGAGAACTCCGCCTCGTATATCTCCGTTCTCCCGTGTTCTTCCACCCTCCCCCCCCACCACCCCCACCCGAGCCCTGCTCCTGTGGATGAATGTACTACATTCCCTTAGAGACGCGGTGCCAATACACAAGATCCAGGATTTTCGGCCTAACCTTCCCCCGGGGGTTCGATGCCCATTTACAGTCAGTCGGGGGTCGAGTAGGTGGCTGGTGGTTGGGGGTGGGGGGGTGGGGGGGGGCGTCTGTTGTAAACTCCCTTTGCCCCACACGAGGAAATCTCTTCGGCTGGTTGGTTGGCTGGGGGCTCGATCCCAAGACGGAAAATTAAAGATTGAGTTTACTGGCAATCGCCTGACGCCTATATATATATATATATATATGACAAAGGACAACGCGCTGTTGCTATAATATACGTATAAAGAGAAAAAGCACACTTCTTGAAGATTTATCTTTTATTATTACAGTTTACTTTCGGCCCATCACAATCCCCCTCTCATTTGGCGTTAGAACTGGCCCAAGTGAGTTTTGCATTTTACTAGCACGTAACCTTCGGAACCTTCGTCAGCCCACCTGCTGGGATACTGGGCTATACTCTCTCGTATGCCCTGGTAATGCGTTAGCAGATTCTGAACCTTTTTTTAACTCGTACGGGGGCAAAATTAATACGAGCACAGTAGCTTAATATGAGCAAGACAGAACACAATAGCAATCCTTTGTCACACAGTGGTTACGACTGGATCCTGATACCACCTTAGTACTCCTGTACTTCATGCAGCGTCCATAGATTTATGTTACATATTACGTGATCACCATCTGACAGTCTGAATGTGCCTCGGTATTTCTCCGTGAACACTTCTCGTCTAGCTCATATTTCCTGGACGTAAAGTGGCCACATATCCATACCTGTCGGTCACTTCTGGCAGACGAGGATGTATGATATACGAGGGGAAAAGGACTGATTGCATGAACTATACACCTGATGTACTCTAGAGCCATTGACTCTGTCTGTCTGTCTGTCTGATAATACTGCTCATTAGTATCTTTTGCAACCATGTCATTCACGTTGCTCAAATCACTGCAGTCGTGTTTGAACCTAACGACACAGCTCTCTATTCATTTACCATACCATTCTGGAGTTCATATGCTCTGTGTACATTCATCTCTTGTCGTATATCCCGTCCCCCCTTCCCCCCCCCCCTCCTGTGTAAACCAATTATCAATTGTTCTCCTCCTTACCCTCAGTAACATACTAAGGGGTTAGTATGCTGTCATGGCCTGAACACCCCCACCCAACACAGACACACACACACACACACACTTGCAACTGGAGGCTAGTGTGTCTCTTACTCTGTACCCTAACTGGTCATTTGTCCGTGACCACTCACTCTACCCAATTATAATCTTTTCTCCTGCCACCCCTCGCCATTCCATTCAGTTTACCCTGAGGCCTATCACATCGATATCACTTTTAACCATCCGCTTTCCAGAATTTGTTTCTCTCTCTCTCTCTCTCTCTCTCTCTCTCTCTCTCTCTCTCTCTCTCTCTCTCTCTCTTTATTCCATTCGTTTCCCCATTCTCTTTTCAGCACTCCGTCCCGTCCCCCACCCGCGCGAGCTGTGAACTAGCACGCTTTGTTTATTATCGTTTTTGTATCACGCTGGTGAAGAAACATCGCCCTCATCTTCCTCGAAGACCTCCCTGGACGAAGGAGGTCCTCCTTCCCACGGGTGCTTCCCCCAAGGGTCGCGGCACGTCACACGGTACTAGCACCGAGCACCCTCCCTCCCCTTCCCTTCCCTTAAACCTACGTAGCTGCCTTGCGTTAGTTTAGGAGCGGAAGATATTTGGATGTATAAGGCTTCTTGTTCTTCAGTCCCGTTAGCCATGCGCATTACTCGCCCGCACTTGATAAAGTAGTTCCCGCTTAATTTGTAACAATTATGTGATTCTCTTCTTCGTCAACACTAACCCCACAAAATATTCCCCCATTACCTGGTATGTGCCCGGGGAATTACGACATTTAGCCATCCATATGATTTCAGTTAGCAACTAAACGCCTCTCCTCCTCTTCCCCTTTCGCAGTTCCCGCTCTATTTAGAGTGTATGACATAAATTTCCATCAACTGCTCTCTCTTTACCGTGCGTTTTGCTTTTGGCCATCTACCTACCACAGCTCCTCTTGCTGCCTGTTAAACACACACACACACACATTAACATATTCATTCCCTATGTTTCTCGTTTGAACATAATAAGAAAGTCCCTTTGTTGTTTGGCATTTGATATCAAAGGATAAATATTTTGTACATCTGCATCATTCGGGAATATTGACTTCTTCTCGCTTAACTCGAAGAGAATACCGGGTTTAAAACTTGCCATCAGACTTGCCATAGATAAAGTTATAATAATTCTTATTTGCATGTTATATTCCCTGTTTTTCTGGTGTGTGTGTGTGTGTGTGTGTGTGAGAGAGAGAGAGAGAGAGAGAGAGAGAGAGAGGAAATGAATGGAAATACATAAGTTCTTTGGAGCGAGAGATTAGTTTACGACGGGAAGGTACGGCAGAATGTACCTATCACACCACAAAAGTTCTTTGCATAATATGTAGGACTCATTTTCCAGAAGGTGACAGACAAGTGTGTGAGAGTGAGGTCACCTTCTATTAACTTCACGTTCCGTTCTGTTGCCGTTCGTCTCGCATATTTAGCTACATTTTCTGTCATCATTTTCTTTCCTTATGTCGTTCGCCTCTCCTATACCAACTTAGTTTCCTTTTTTAATCATCTTGTCTCCTGAGAGTAAGCTCCCTTCATGAAGCTCTTCAGCCCTTGTGATAGAGAGAGAGAGAGAGAGAGAGAGAGAGAGAGAGAGAGAGAGAGAGTATGTGTGTGTGTGTGTGTGTAACAGTGACACTCCTGTTGCTTCTCCGGACTTCCCCAGACTGACGAGGAGTTGGTAATCGTTAACAGGAACGAGGTTTGACGCTGAAATTCAGAATGAAATCAGCAGTGTGTACGACAGTCGAACGCCACTGAGTTGACCCTGAAATTCAGAATGAATCATCATCAGCGTTTTCGACTAGTAAACTCAGCTTGATTTCCTCTGAAATTCAGAATGTAATTAGCAGCGCTCATTAGAGGTGAACACAGTGTAATTACCTTTTTTTTTTCCCTCCATTGATGCAAGTACAGAAGGCTGGTCATCACTGTGACTCACTAAGAATATTGATCCTTCGTTGGGTCTCTCGCCGAAGATATTGAGAAGATGGACTATTAAGACTTTAATCCAAGTTTGAAAGACGGTAGAGCACTTCGTTATATCTCCATTTCCCCTCGTTGCCAATGTAGCGCTTGGCCACACATCACTGTCTTGCAGGCATGGCGAACGAATAAGGATCATCCTACTATAGCGTTGACACGCCTGACCAGACGGAATACGACTGTGTAACCTTTACGTCTCCATCCCGTCTTGTTTATTCCCAGATTGGGTTTTCACGGGGAGGAAAAATGTATTTTCTAGTTTAGATCTCAAGAAGTTTTAAATGGTTGATCAAACTTTCCTCGTCAATATCACAAATTCTTGGATTTTCTCCCTCTGTTTCATCTTGGTATTTTCTTTCAAGTCGATCTAATCCCTGAGACGGGACTGCCTATAATAACACCTTATCACGTGGGGGAAATAACGACCCTTGATTGCCGCTGATGAAAGCGTAGTTAAGTACAGGCAAGCAGATATGAGACGGTAGTAGACTAGTGTTGATGAGAACGAATCTTACAATCTGTAAATATCGTGTGTGTTAGGTATTCTCTGTCCCATTCCTATTCTTTACGGGGTCGATTTGCAAGTACCGGAGGACGCAGTCAAAAACTAGGACGAAGTGAACGAAATACAGCTGTAATGAAGCGAAATATCAGGGGTTTAGATCGTATTCATTACAGATGGCGCGATAAACTCGTTAATTGATTCAGTCCTTTTGACAGTGGTTCATCTATATGGTATAAAGTCCTATTCATACTTTTCGGGAACTGATGCGTAAGCCTGCTGAATGAAGTCACATCTTCGGGTTCGTTGTATCATCTTGTGTAAGTACGAACAGAAAAGGAGCGAGGAGAGGATCTCTCCTCGTAGGCTCAGTCGTCTGTTCCTGACGCTACCTCGCCCAGGTGGGTAATAGGGTACGAGAAAAAGACCAAGAAGTAAATTAGATTTGCGAAATTATATTGTAAGTTGTCAGAGATCACGTTGCCTGTAATGCGATTATGAGCAAGCACTTTGCTGGCTGTCGGCAGCGACTTCCCTTATTTCAATATCTGGATAACAGCAGATTTTAGCATCAAACACTCGACCCAAATACTCATTCTTTGCCGTGGGGCTGAGTCGCTTGTCTCGCTTTTTTTCTCCTTCGCTTATTTTTACCTATTTCAGTTTCTGCTTGCCTGTCTCTACGTCAGTCTCTGATCTCTCTCTCTCTTTTTCTTCCCGCGTGTTCGTCTCTCGATCTGCTTTCATGCGGCACCCACGAGTTAATCAAATCTCCATGTTCTCGGCAACTAACTAACTCCAGCCCCAGCGGCAATACTCCCTCTCTCCCCCCAACCCCTCCCTTGTCATAGTGGTCTATGGAGAACAACAGGTCAATTCACCTCAATCCCCGTTGAACAACAGTGTCCCTTACGGATCTAATTAATGACCAGCGTTAGACAGGGCTTTGATCAATAACATGTGCTGGGCATTAGAGTTCATCTGTGTCATTCAGTTCAAACGAATTCTCCTGTTTCATATTACAGGAGAATTTGGTTATCGGAATATAAAGCCATTGGGATTTTAATGAGCAAATAGATA
>JAYMFT010257222.1:0-10819 GCA_038088735.1 Panulirus argus
ATATATATATATATATATATATATATATATATATATATATATATATATATATATATATATATATATATATTTTAGTGGCTGGTGGGCTGAGGAAACTGAGCTATTAGTGAAATAATCAGGAAAGGTGTATGGCCATTACCTGCAGTGAAGGAGTGCGCGTGATTGAGAGATGTACAAGAGGAAGAAGTAGGGACTGCAAAAGAGGGCAGATGAGAGTTGTGGTGCGTGAGTATCGTCACACTCCAGGAGGAAAAAGATAATGTTTTGGGTTCTTTGTTGTACAGAGTGAATTCCATCTCGTAAATAGTGAGTTGCACCTTGAATATAGCGAGTTCCACTTTGTATCGAGCGGTTCCATATTGAGTGTAGCGGGTTCCATCTTGTCTATAGCATGTTCCATGTTACATGCTTTGTTAACTGTAAAGGGCTCCACTTCTTGAAGCAAGGCTGGTTAATTCACGGAGGCTTAGAGATTCTCAAGAGAGAATGAAAAATAGTCCAGTAGGAAGAGTTGACCATTTACAGTGTCCTTGAGACAATTCCTCCATCACCCAGCCTCTCTATATGACCCTCCTTTATTAAAGTAATGAAAGAGTCAACAAGAGTTTTGTAGCTGTTGCTTGACTGCGAAGGACGTTCACTTCCTGAATCCAGTCCCTCTGGGAGGAGTTCTGGCTGAGGATCGATGCCAGGGATCCTTTGTTTGACAGGAGCTCTGGGGTAATGGAGGGAGACGTCGGCTTACTGTGAGACCCTTCATTGAATCCACGAGCAAGGGGGGAAAGATCTGTGAGGAAGTTAAGAGATTGTCTCCTCACATTGGTCTCAAAATCCCCGACTGGAAAACAGAAGCGCTAGAATTCCAGGTCACTTTGCTGTGCGCTCTTTCTCTATTATCTGAAGTTCATGTAATATATCTTTACGTGATTCTTGAAAAATGTTTTGGACTTGAGTCTGGGATATAATCTCGCCAATGAGGCAAGCTATCCAGGAACTTAACGCTCATATTTGGTCATAAAGAGCTGAGGTTGCTTTCCACCCCGGGTAGTTGACAGACCTTAAGAGTTGTCGAGATGATATCGCTCGCCTCTCTATGTCCCGCGTGCTGTCCAGTGGAGCCCTTTACCTACTGGTAGCGTGGCAGTATGAAGGCTCCCTGGAAGGTATATGACGGGCAGGTGGTGGGTTCATGGCTCTGCTGGAGATATACTGGAATATCCAGTGTGGTCCTGGACGGTGAAATAGAGTTGATATTATACGTGTGTGTGTGTGTGTGTGTGTGTAGCAGAATGCTAGTGCTGGGAGGTGGGCATGGAACAGCAAGTAAGGCGGCAGTGTGAGGGACTCGCAGCTCCAGTTGCGATCCTGATCCAGGACGACTGGAACCAGCCGGCCTCTTCCAGAAGGGTCTGTGCCAACGGCTTTTACTTGTCGTCTCCTGGATTTGTGGGTCAGGACGTGTTTGTCCACAGGGAGGTGGTTCCACAAGCTGGCCTCCTCCCTCTCCGACGTGGTACCGTGGTTGTGTTCGCCAAGGACGTTCGAGCAGATACTCTGTCTCCAGTGCACTTCGAGGAAAGTGCATCTGGAAAGACAATTTGCGAAGAGTGTATCCCAGCGCCCCTTCCGTTGTGGGAGGTGGTGTTTCCAGATCCCACAGAGAGGGTTGAAAGAGGTTTTCGATGGTAGGAGAGAGCGTCTTGCCGTCTGCTCTGAGTGTGTTACTACGGAAGAGCCTCGAGGGCCTCAGGCTGGGAAAGATGGAGGAGGAGATGTCCTTCCGTCCTCACAATGTCTTACACTCAAGTGTAAGACATTTGTATGATCCATAGAGCTCCTCAAGTATTGATCTGAGGACTGTGTGGCGTTCATCTGTATGGGTTGAGGAGGTATGATCAACATTCGACAACCGTGTTGTGGGAAGGTTAGAGTCACTCGAGACTATAGTGTCAAGGACTAAGATTACCTGTAGTGGATCATCAGAAGAGAGGGAGTTCTGCCTGAGACGTAGTCAGACCAGCCTTTCTTGGTCGAAAGGAAGTCTAACAGCAACTCTACCACCGAATAGACGGACGACAAATGTTCTCTTGAGAACAGAGAAACAGTATTGACTGGACGCTAATCGCACCGTCTTCTCCCTGAGGGTCAAGAGGTTAAGTATTGGGGAGAAAGGTAGGCGGGTTTGAGGAGGTAAGGAATCACCTTAGACTTGGGTCCAGAGAACCCGCTGACCCGAGCACTTGATAGAGCCAGGGATGGCTCACACGATTGGCCTGGCTGAAGGGAGTATAAAGAGATCCTTACGTTGAGCTAAACCGGACCTAATGCTTGCCGTACACTGTGGCGAATGAGGTACACTATACAGCCCTGCCTGTGTGGGCCTATCCACCTCTCGTGTCCCTCCTGGGTCAGCGCCGTAAGACAACGGGCCGAGTATTCTTGGCCACTCATTTACTGCAGGATGGTCGAGGCTTCGTAAGCACGGGTTGGCTGACCGGGTATGAAAAACACGGAAGGTATTGATGTTTCTATTTCTGCCGTTATCGTCGGCTCCTTCGTTATGGCCCGCCATGCTCATCCTGTGAGTGGTAGCGCAAAGGGATTAAAGAGGTCACAAGAGAGCCTTTGCCTGACGCCATTGGTCAGATGATTACGACTAACGATAGGCTGCTTTATACCATAAAGCTTAGAGTCTTTTGTATACCGCAGCAAACTTATATATTAGATGCGCATTGTGAATGTGAATTTAATCTAATGATTTTTAGACATATGTCATTATTTATAATAAGACGTTATCCCTTTCTATCCATCTATCTATCTGTCTATCTATCTATATTTCTGACGCCCGTTTTCCCTACGGGAACTCCTTCAAGGGGGTGGCCACTGCAAGAGTCTCCATAATTGGTGGACTACAATGCCTCTACTCAGCCTTTAGCGCCTCACCCTCAGCAGGCCGCTGGCAGAGGGCAACTCTAGCGCAGTGTTTGAAGAGGCTCCCTGCCCTAATGTTCCTACTGACTACCTCTGTCTAATGTCTCTACCTAGTGTTCCAAGCTACTGCTTCGACCTGATGCTCCGACCTAATGTTCCTGTCTACAAATTCTGCCTAATGTTTCTACCTAATGCACCCGTCTAATATGCCTACCTACTACTTCCATCTATCGCTCCCACCACTTGGCCAAAAAGCAGGTCTAACGCATAGCGTTCAACGCTGAGGTAGGTAGGTGTTGACCAGCTTTATGTGTGACGAGTAGAGATTGTATGCTTGTGGTCAGAATACAAATAGTCCACGTGTGGGTGAAACAGAGAGAAGAGACAACCACCTGGGGCAGAGGAGTGGAACTGGACAACCACTGAAGTGCTGGCACACTACACAGCAGCCGCTATCTCTCCCGGTATCCAGGCGGGTAGTACCACACGTCGTTCCATCTCTCAATGTCAAAAAAAAGGTCATTACCATAATCACGTTCCTTGCATTCGTGCTGTCGCTCGTGCAGTTTTCCTCACCGACAGTGGTCATATGTTGAATTTCTGACCGCATTTTCCCGTATTTTTCAGACCACGCTCGCCATAGAGACCGACCTGTAGTTCAGCCTACCTTTCCGCGTGTCTTTCATAATGACAGGCGTGACATTCGCTCTCCTCCACTATTCTGACACAATCTTCCTTGAGCAGTGTCACGAAAAGCATTTCAAGTGGCTTGTCAAGTGTAGCACATCGTGAACACACATGGAGGAATTTGATTCAAATCACTTGCCTTTTATATGTCAAGGCAATTCAGCGCTCTGTTTACGTCTTTTCTAGATATTTTAAGTGCTTCCTAGTACCTCCCCCATCCCCAGTCCATCCCACTGGTGCTAAGGCTATAGCGTCGTCCACTGTGAAAACACTTTTGACATTTTGATTCAGTTCCTCGCTTGTCTTTGCATCGTCCTGTACAACTTTTTCCTCTGAAGCCCATATTAATTAACTGCTCTTTAGTTAACAATATGTACCTGGCGAATTATATATATATATATATATATATATATATATATATATATATATATATATATATATATATATATATATATTATTCATATGAGTATATATTTCTTGCCTTGTCTACAACATTCTTTTCAAAGGTTTTCTATTCTTCCTTTCTCATCATGCTATATTCTCATTCCTTGCTTTCGTATACGTTTCAGATGATGGCTGGCTGGGGCGTTGCGTCTCTCTCATCCACGGTAACCCTCTGTTCTCTGTCCTTGAAGCTAACGGTACTCGTATTCACGTTCCTTCACCGTGAACTTCAGTCTCTCACCAGAGCAGTGACTTGCATCATGTCTACTGAACTTCGCTCTTCACTGCATTTTCTCAGTAACGATTGTTTAGATCTGGCTGGTTTCCTCGACTGTCTTCTGTTTTTTTCTTTTTTTTTGGGTCTGGTTTTCATCCCTATGATTTTTCCATGTCCTCATTAACCACGTAATTAACCCTAAGCATTACATGATCACTTGAGCAATCGGTTTATCATGTATAATATTTTTCATTTGCCATGTTACCATGTATGTAGATCAGAGCTTAGTAATGAAGGTGCATTTGCCCCGCTGGTTCTTGTGTCTTCAGTGACCTGCTGCTCGTCGACTATTTCTCTATACACTAAAAAAAAGACTTGTGTCTCTATGACTCTGTGCATTTATGGGAATAAACATTTCTCCAGCCTGTGTCTTTATACCTGAAATCCCCTTAGTGGTAGTGTGTGTGTGTGTGTGTGTGTGTGTATGTACGTGTGTCATATGTTTATGCATGTATGCGTATGCACATAACAGCAACGTTCTTTCATGACAACGGATCCGACGTCACCACAAATGCAGACCCTTTGAAATGAAAACAAAATGATTGTCGAGGTATGCAACTTGTGCATCCATCGTATTGACAAGGGCTGGGGCGGGCCAGGCCGTCTGCCTCCAGCTGTTGCGGCTGAAGAAGGGATGGAAGTCTCGAGGGAAGAGTGGCTGCTGGAGGGAGGCGATCATGTCACTGGCAGATGGTTTAAGGGGAGGCTTGTCTTGGAGGAGAAGGAACGAGGGAGGTCCTCCTGAAGGATTTCTCTTGAAGGAGGAGAGACTGCTTGGGTCGTTCTCCTGAAGTAGGAGGTGCTTGGGGAGCTCTTCTGATGGAGGAGGAGGCTCTAGGGAGTTCTCCTTCTGAAGGAGGAGACGTAAGGGAGTGCTCCTGAAGAAGGAGGAGGAGGAGGAGGAGGAGGAGGGCTCGGGAGTTTTGTTGATGGAGGAGACGTTAAAGTGGCGAGTTCTGCTGAAGGAGGGAGATTTAGGGAGTTCTCCTGGAGGAGGAAGATATAGGAGGTTCTTCTGAAGGTGGGTGGGGGGGGGGGGTTGGGACTGCTCCTGAAGGAGGAGGCGCCAGGGATCTCTGCAGAAAGAGGAGGCGGCGGCGGCTGCTGCAGGTGACGTGTGAGACGCCCCACATACGGCGAGTGTCTCCAGATGGCTGGGCAGCGTCTGGCTGCCGCCGTTCACAAGCATGCTCGACTTGCCGGTGAGGGAGACGACGATGTAGCAGGCTATTGAGAAGAGGGGCCGCTCTGGGGAAGACGCCGCTGGAGGAGAGCAGAATGCTTCAGCAGAGATGTTGTGGTTAAGACCACATCTGGTGAGATGCGGTATAGCCGTAGACACTGCACCACAGAGAACTCCTCCACCACCCCTCTGCAGTTAACGATGCTCAAGGGACGCAGAGAGGCAGATCCTGCAGCCGAGGGATGCTGCAGTGACCAGAAATGCCGCAGCGAGAGCATCAGTCTTTGCATGAGAGGACAGACATGATGGGCTCACTGGAAGCCAAGGAGCTGAGGCAAACCGTTGCCGCTTATTCCCGACGCAGGGAGGCGCCTAAGTACGGCCGTTGGTAAGGAATTGGTACGAAAACCGCCTTTTGGTTGGGAGATGAGCACTGTATGACCCGCGAGGCAAGAGTACGGTAGTGGGCCAGAGTCCATGTATCTGACAGTGGGACATGGCGACACAACGTAGCAAACTTGGCCGAATATAAGTGGGTAAGGCACCGAGCACTTTGTGCACAGTGGAGAGGTTTGTGATGTGGGGTGGGTGCGTTCCGTCAACCCATCGAGAAACCGACACGGAGTAGTCATTAAAGTTACATTCCCCGCCACATCTCTGGGTCTGTTTCCCCTCTTGAATCCAAGATAGGTAATGGCCATCTCTTGCGACAGTACAATGTTTTATAGTCCAAGACAAGTACTGGTCGCCTCTCCTGAAGAGTAATGTTTATGGTTCCACTGTCACACAACTGTGAAATCAGCTGTAGTCAGCTTCATCGCTGACGTTAGCTGCTTTAGTGAGTATGAATATGATGCAGCTTAGTCGGTGATGATAATGTTACAATGTCAAATTCTGAGCGAAATTACTGACGTCTGTCGAGTCTCTTTCATCGCGTCTAACACCAGTTAATCCTTTAATGGTTTCGTGTAGGTAGACAGTCATTTGAACTGTGATCTGTAGTGTGTGACACATTTGTCATGCGTACGTATAAGCACCAGGTGTCATATCAATGCGCATGACACGTGAGTGTCTTGTGAAATTGAGTGCCGCCCTAAAGGTGTCATGGTACTGTGTCGTCATCTGTAGCCATTAAACAGAAATTCTGTTTATGTCTTGAATTATGCACTCGGTTCTGCCTAGTTATATGTGGGCTATCGAGTAGTCGTGACACGAGTGTAAGTCGAATGTGGCCCTTTCGTCTGTTCCCTGGCGCTACCTCGCAGAGGCAGGGTTGGCAATGCTATTTCCTGTGGGGCGGGGTGGCGCCAGGAATGGATGGAGGCGAGCAAGTATGAATATGTACTTGTGTACATATGTATATACATATGTATGTGTATGTATATATGTGTTTGTTGGTATATATATATATATATATATATATATATTGTTCATATATGTGCATGTATGTATATATTTATGTATATGAGTGGGTGGGCCTTTCTTCGTTTGTGTCCTGGCGCTACCTCGCTAACGCGGGAAACAGCCATCAAGTATGATAAATAAATATTTAGAGGCCTATTGCCCACTTTGCGCAAACTCCTGACTCTGATACATTTGTGATAATCGTATGGTGTATGTTGTCCATAATCTAAGTAGCAACAAGCGTTTAAAAAACTCCTCGCACATTTCCAATACTTGGGCTAATTCTCAGAAAAAGATAATTTATGTATATGTAAGTTATACACGTGTGATTTATCTCGTGGATAGGAACGCTGCTTTCTTTTCACGTGTTCCTCCTTAATAAGCAAATTGTATATCACATACCCATAAATAATCACAGTTCGTATACGTTGTATCACTGTATAATCACTATCACAAAAGCCTCGAAAGGACCCAGTGGTCTATTGCTGTTTGAATTCCTCTGTAATCCTTTGTATTCCTTTGTATTCTTTTGTTTTCCATCGCTCGACACCAAGTCTGATATTAGTCATAGGTAGATCACCGAGAGTGTGACATACCAACTGTAGATGCTACAGGTAGACGACGTAAGTAGAGGAGATGTCTCCCGACCAGAGTAGACGAAATGTCTCCCAAACCAAGAGATACCGGAAGGGGAGAGGCTTCACGGAGACTTATTACCGCCAGGAACACCGAACGAGACATTTCCCTACCGTACAAAAACGTAGTACGGAAAATAGGAATGCTATACATATTTCCCGTGGGGGGGAGATGTCTGAGGCCAGGAACACTGTCGGGGTAGAGTGGCTGCGAGGAACGACCCACGGGAGACGCCCTCACCACACTGGCTGTGGAGAGGTGTGGTGGTGAAGAACGGAAGGTTCAGTGGAGGGTGTGAAGGAAGGCACACGATCCCAGCGGAGGATGTGAAGGAAGCACGCGATTCTAGGGAAGGATGTGAAGGAAGCATACGATCCCAGCGGAGGATGTGAAGGAAGCACACGATTCTAGAGAAGGATGTGAAGGAAGCATACGATCTCAGTGGAGGATGTGAAGGAAGCACACGATTACAAGGAAGGATGTGAAGGAAGCATACTATCCTAGCGGAGGATGTGAAGGAAGCACGCGATTCTAGGGAAGGATGTGAAGGAAGCATACTATCCTAGCGGAGGATGTGAAGGAAGCACACGATTCTAGGGAGGGATGTGAAGGAAGCATACGATCCCAGCGGAGGACGTGAAGGAAGCACACGATGCCAGTGGGATATGTGAAGGAAAGAAAGCAGATTCGAATCAGTCTACCACCACAAGTTAAAAGGAGACACCTCCAAGTCATCTGATAATACGGACGTAGATATAGTCTATTATGGGAAAGTATCTACATATAGTCTTAGCGGATATAATACTACATATTGCCATCTCTAATCACGCTGTCGCGCACAGTGTGACTCGTGGGTAGAATTGAAACAATTTTGATGTATTTTCCTCTTTGTTCAGTTTGGGTATGGTGTAGTCTGGGTATGGTTTAAGTTTCTGCACGATTCAGTCTAGATAGGATTCAGTTTCTCTATAGTTCAGTTTCTGTACGGTTCAGTCTCGATAGGGTCCAGTTTCTATATGGTTCAATTGCTGTATGGTTCAGTCTCAGTATGGTTCAGTTTTTGCATGGTTCAGTCTCAGTATGGTTCAGTTTTTGCATGGTTCAGTCTCTGTATGGTTCAATCTCCGTTTGGTTCAGTCTCTGTATCGTTCAGTCTGGGTTTGGTTTAGTCTGGTTATGGTTCAGTCTCTGTTTGGTTCAGTCTCGGTATGGTTCAGTCTCTGTATGGTTCAGTCTCTGTATGGTTCATTTTCCGTATGGTTCAGTCACGGTCTTGGCTGATTAATGGTTCAGAAGATCATCATTATGAGAAATTAAGTCTAAGATTTATAATAACTTTAGTTATGAGTTCTCGAAGCAAGATTATCATAAACATCTACAGGAAAACTTTTGCTGCAGTTCTTAAATGTTTTAAAGATGGTTTTAAAGAAAGGGGAGGAAAAAAAAATCCAGTGGATATTGGGGTAAAAGAACGAAGGAAAATATTAAAGTTTGGAAAACTGTTTTCTGTTGTCGAAACGGAATAATATTTCATCTTAACCAAACTTGGTCTCTACTAGCTGAAAAAAAAAAACTGAAGGTTTGCACTCTTTTTTTTTCCCTGGAGCCTTGAGAGAGAGAGAGAGAGAGAGAGAGAGAGAGAGAGAATTTGGGCCAGTAAACAGGGAACGGTTTAAATCCGCGTTCCGTTGGCAGGTTTAGGGCACGGGAGGTAGGCCTGGTCGTGACAGTACAACGTGGATTTACTGACGCTCTCTGATCTCTCATGCACATATTTCCGGGTCCCCGCTCTTTTCCTGCGCCTGCCAGACTACGAGAGTGTGAGAACTGGTGCTGTGGATTTTTCTCGTTGTTCAGAATCGGGTATGAAAATATCTGACCACTTGGACTGTATCGTAAAAGATATTTTGGGCAGAACGCACGACGCTTTATAATATTAAACAATTAACTGTGCCAGGAAGTCATTGTGACTCTTTTACGTGATCAATTTAGGGCGTAACTATGGAGTATTTAGTATGAGTTTCACCTAAAAGCGAGCCTGCTGAAATACCGGGACCAACCTGCTGAAATGCCGAGGTCAACCTGCTGAAATGTTGAGACCAACCTGCTAAAATGTCGAGGTCAACCTGCTGAAATGTCGAGGCCAAACTGCTAAAATGTCGAGGCCAACCAGCTAAAATTTCGAGGCAAGCCTGCTGAAATGTCGAGGCCAAACTGCTGAAATGTCGAGGCCAACTTGCTGAAATGTCGAGGCCAACCTGCTGAAATGTCGAGGCCAACCTGCTGAAATGTTGAGACCAACCTGCTGAAATGTCGAGTCCAACCTGCTGAAATGTCGAGTCCAACCTGCTGAAATGTCGAGTCCAACCTGCCAAAATGTCGAGGCCAACCTGCTGAAATGTCGAGGCCAACCTACTAAAATGTCGAGGCCAAACTGCTGAAATGTCGAGGCCAACCTACTGAAATGTCTAGGCCAACCTGCTGAAATGTCGAGGCCAACCTGCCAAAATGTCGAGGCCAAGCTGCTAAAATCTCGAGATGTGTCCATGCCTGAACTGGCCAGCCGTCTGCCCGTTCCGTTCCCCCAAGTTTACATTCACACGTCTCATTCCCAGCCATCTCTCCACGTCACTCTGGCTGGAACGGTTCCGTTCCACCTGCCCTTCAAGCCACATGCCACACCTCAAGAGTTTCTCTCCTTGGTCTTGTTATGTTGCATTAGTTAGTGGCTCTGATCTGATCTGTGTGTGTGTGTGTGTGTGTGTGTGTGTGTAGTGGCAAGGGGCCCCCGTGTGTTGGTGGCAGTGTTGCAGTGTCTTGTGCGTTGTCACTGCCGTGGATGTGTCACTGTTGGTCCACTCGGGGGTTTGAAGAACAGAGCTCAGCCTAGCCAAGGGTCCCTTAGCACTCGCAGAGCTTAAAGTGTGCTTGCGAGTGAGTGTGGATGGGAGGTAAGGGGAGTATAGCTTGGTGTCATAGGTCGATGGATGGGGAGAGATGTGGTCGATGAATAGATGGGTAGGGGTACGATCGCAGAAGAAGGCTGGTGGATAGAAGTTATGATGTAGGAAGGTTTATGGATAGATGGGGTTAGATGAGATTTAGCTGAAGTAGGAGTATTTACGAAGTGATTCGTAGAACTATGTTGGTTGCTGAAGCAGGAACAGATGAACTGGTGTGAAATCGTATATATATATATATATATATATATATATATATATATATATATATATATATATATATATATATATATATAT
>JAYMFT010257233.1:0-10818 GCA_038088735.1 Panulirus argus
GGGTATTTTTTCTTCGTCTGTTTCCTGGCGCTACCTCGCTGACGCGGGAAACAGCGATCAAGTATAATAATAAATAAATAAAATAATATATATATATATGTGTGTGTATGTGAGTGAATGGATCTTTCTTTGTCTGTTTCCTGGTGCTACCTCCCTAATATATATATAGACATGTTAGTGGATGGAACCATGGGAACTGAAGGTAGTCATTTAGTGGGTGAGGAGCTAGAATACTGGGTACATTAAGGATTTTTTGGAAAGACAGGTCACTGTCTGTTTGAGTCAAAATGGGTATGTCTAATGGCATTGTAATCCCAGTGGTGATGGAAGAATGTGAGGTGTGGGCCCTGGATCAGAAAGTACAGAAGAGGGTGGATGTACTGTTTATTAAATGCAAGAGGATAATATGTGGTATGATGAGGGCTGCTCAAGTAAGAAATGATAAGATAAAGGTGTAGTAATAAGATTATGGTTGAGAAAGTTGACAATAGTATGGTTTGGAAATATGAAGAGGATGAATATGAATGTTTGTATATCATAAGGGGAGGGAACAGTATGGAAGGGGTAGAAGGAAGGACAGAGTGAAAGATGCTTTGTGGGGCTAGGACTCTGTGCTTTCATAGGGCTGAACCAAGGCATGTGAAGACACCAGGGGAAACTAGAGATAGGTCTGTGTGGTTTGACTGTGGATAGGGAGCTCTCTTTTTGGTGCTTCATACATGACAGCTAGAGTGGATTTGAGAAAGTAAGGCTGTTTCTTCACCTTGCTACATGGGAAATGGCAAATAAGTATGAAAATGAATAAAATCCTTGAAATAAAAACACGACCATTTAGCTGAAGTACAATTCACACTCCCAAGACCCTTTCATCAGTATGAAGAATAGCATCTATGATGAGATTTTAAACAAAATCAATTTCTCAGAAAAAATACATAAAATCTTTTTTCATGACAAAACACATTAATCATGACAATTAGAGAATGAAAGTGTGGAACCGAAATTCATTAAACATGACAGAGAATGGATGTGCAGAAATGAGTTCAATGTTCATTTGATCCCATTGCTACCTACACATATCATTTACCAATATTTCACATTCAATAAGACTAAGTAATTTGACTACTTACTTTGTTTCTGGCAATTGCCACTAAATGTGTCCATGGACACAAGCATCTTTTTTGGGAAATAATTAGTAGAATTATAGTCCCCAATCCGAACCTTAAAGCTTGCAAAGGTGCAAGGATTTACCCCAATGTCCATGGGAATAAAATTTTTCAAAGGAAGAAAATGACATCATATTTTGCTCAGCAGTTTCTTCCACCATAAGAGAATATGAAAAAATGACTATTTAGTTGCTTGTACTCAGGCAGAGGGTGAAGAATCAAAAGGTAAGAACCGAGGGCAGGTGATATTTGTTCATGTCCAAATCACAAGATGCTCGTTTCAAAATTTTATTTTATCAATTCTTTGTCCGGCTCGCTTTTCTATTGAGAGATATTAGGTCTAGTCATGGTAAAAAAAAAAGTGGGTGAAACACTCATTTCTTTTTCTCTTTATTATATTAACCTTCTGCAAATACTGGCTCCTACACAGTCAGTGATTCCCAATCACTGTCTGGAACTTCTGTAAGTTTAGCTAACTTTTGCTTTCTAGGTGGTCCTGGATCCTTGGCAGTCATCTTCCGTTTAGCTGACTTCTGAATACTCAGAACGTCACTTTCTTCCAGTTTTTCACGTACTAATAAACAATTCAGCCTAGATTTCAGGTATTCCTGGAAAAAACATAAATATGAGCATTAAGTGTTGCAAGAATGTGTAGTTCAACAAGAATCATACAAATGTGTCTGGGATGCAATAATAAAAACATGAATAAAATACAAAGCAAGAGATGCCCGTCTATTTTGCAGAGCAACTGTTACCAGTTAACAATAGGAAGAGAAAGTTTTCCTCCCATGCTTTTCCTTTCTAAAATATCAATTAACAGTCTTCAAACGTTTCCAAACTGCATCTCATTCTCAAAACTAAGCATTCTTCCTTACCAACTTCTACTAAAATGTCTTTAATTCAGCAATCTATGGTTTGGAAGCACTTACGAAAAAAAAAAATGTTGGCAAAAGTTATATGGTTCAGAAAACTGCCAGTATTCCTACACTGCAGATTCAATGAATAGCAATGAATAATATTAAAATTCAAGAGGGTTGCAGTAGATTTGGTGAAATATACCTGTAATAAAAAAAAAAAAAATAATGAAGTGGACTCAGTCAACTAATGAAATTTATGTTTATATCAACAGTTTACTGCTTTCTTTTCTCTATGCATTTTTAAAAATCTGCATCACAATCTCCAAACCAACTATGTGAAACGATGCCATACTCTCTGGTCTCTGGAAAATGGGTATTTTTCAAGTCATAAATAATTTCTTACTTATGAAATGAAAGAACATCATGTACTAGTTTACTTTTTGACTCATCAATTATCCAGTGACTGAGAGAAACTTTAGCTTATATTCTTTCTTCGATACAGTTAAGAAATTATGGTGAAAGATGGCCAGAAAATGAACAAAGATGATCTGATAAATCACCCTATTCAAATGGGCTAATTCTGGAGGGATGGAGATATTTTAAACATTTAACAGAAAACAATCATGCTAAGGCCTTCAACCACCTGTCTATACCTGCTTATAAATAAATTCAGCACAACCTTATCCATATATAATTATGCAGCCATTCAGCTAGAGGGATCATGAGTCCATCCAAAAATAAATTCATAATTGATATCTGAATAATGGACTACAAATGTAAAAATTTTTTTTTATACATATTCGCCTTTTCCCGCATTAGCGAGGTAGCGTTAAGAACAGAGGATTGAACCTTAGAGGGAAAATCCTCACTTGGCCCCTTCTCTGTTCCTTTTTTGGAAAAGCAGAAACTGGAGGGGAGGATTTCCAGCCCCCCACTCCCTCCCCCTTCAGTCGCCTTTTACGACATGCAGGGAATACGTGGGAAGTATTCTTTCTCCCATATATATATATATATTTCTCTGAATTAAGGAAACCATCTTTGTGTCACATCTCCTAGTCCCCCAGACCACATCAAACCATGGAAGCTGAGACTACAGCGTTCACTTCTCAATTCCTGTTTTTCCTGTTCCACATAACTGGACTTCAGAGATAACCAACAAACATGAGCCTTCGTAACTTTTGTCCGTGACTTGAACCTTCAAAAACAAAAAAGGTCACAAAATTTTTTGACTGGCCAGATCACCGAGTTCCAAAAATTTGCGTCATACGCATCACGGGTATAGTGTCTAGCAAATTCCAGTCGTGCTACCTTATTTGCCTGCTTAAGTGTTTCTTTCTTAGCTGGGATACAACACCTTATACCACACTCATTAAGATGACATCTCGTTTTTTGATTACACGGTAAACCCATCTCCTGAGTCATGTCAAAAGTTGATGTGAGTGGCCTCTCCATCACAGTTTGGACAATTCGCTGATCATCCTCAAGAGTTATCAATCATGTTGATCACTTCTTGGATGTGTAGCTATAGTTCCATACCCATTTAATTGCTGTATCCACTTGGTTACAGTCTTAAAGTTGAGCCCTGTGGCCCGTGCAATGGCTACCATTGTCATACCAGTGTTCTTCATGCCAATGATGGCTCCTCATTTGCTAATAACCTCAAGACAGGCTGCATAGTGCATTGGCCCATGCTCTCTCTGTTGGATCCATTGTCGATCCATTGCAACTCAGCACAGTACTGAATAATGAGCCAGAATTCCTTATTTCTAGATTTGCCAGTCTAAGTAATTACGCATTTGATTATGTTAGATTAGATGGAGGATATTACGTGTGTGAGGTTTCAACGCCTCTCCAATACTTTATTACCAACGATTCGTGTGTATGAAGGCGATTATTAAATGGGAGGTAGTGAGGACAGGATTAATGGCAGTTATGTGCTCAGAACATGGCTGTTTCATGATTATACATGTATAAAACACTGGAAATAGGATTTACATGGGTTATAGATATATATTTGAGTCATAATTATCCACTGCATTACTGTGTTATGGAGAATATTGCCAGTTATGTAGTTTAGGCATGACAGTTTCGGAGATAGAGTCATCACACAAAACCTAAATTCTGCATGTGGTATAACAGTTTTGTTGCAAATAATATTTTTTTATGCTTGGTTAGGTTACTGTAGATTAGGATATGTTGTCTGCAAGAGTAATACGCAGAACTTAGGTTTTCTGTGACGACTGGGCTCTGTCTCCTGTGGTGGTGAACGTGGCTTGGTGTGGGGAGATTCCCACATTTTTTGAATTAGGAAGGTTAGGTTAGTTAAGCTTAGGTTACTTTGTGTTTAAGGGTATAAACAAAATGTCGTAGGCTACAAAAATGTTATAACATACAAGAACTGAGGTTTTTTTTATTGATGACTGGACTCTGTCTCCAGCAGTGGGTGTCTAAAGTTCACATTACCTTAAGTGAGGTTAGGTTTAGAATAGGTTAGACATGCAATTATATGGTGCCAGTAATTGAAAATACAGGTTATTACATAATTATGGCCTGCAGTATTAATACTATAAATTGATTCAGGTACATAAATGAGCCTGGTGTGAGGATCATGCCAATATAATATTCATCACAGTTAACACAAAAATTTCCAAAATATCAGGTCCCGTGTAAACTACATAACTCCCATAATATTTACTCTGTAGTAAGTAAAAATGCAATTAGTTCATGCAGTAGGCAACTAAAGAGGGAAAGAAGGTGGAGTTGGGATTTGTGAGCTGTCACACTCGCCTTGCCTCACTTTCATGCCTGCTTCCACCCAACCACACACACACACACCCACAGAAACTAGTGGCCCACCTCACTACACAATATTTAACATTAGCAACTATATGAGTATATTAGAGTCCTACCCCACCAGCATAACCACACCACATCACACACACATAACCTTCCCTATTGTTAGCCCAGATGTCCACACCAATATATCAACACCAAAGACATTTATGGGTCTGAATCAATTTCTAGTATTAATATTGCAGCCTGTAATTATGTAATAACCTGTATTTTCAATCACTGGCGGCAAACAATATCATTACAAATATACAGAGACAGACCTACTTCAATAGTTTCCTGTAGTATTACATGAATAGTTTCTTACCTGCTTCATGTTTTTACTTCAGTAGACTGTTGCCTTAGACTTGGGGCAGTTCTTATGACTTTGGCCAACTCTGCTCATTGTTTCGAGTCTTGGGCTACTTAGAATGCTTGATTACCTATTATTTAGATTTGGTTTTCATTGAATGTATGGAGGAATATATGACAAAGATATGTTAAACATTAATGGAAGATACTGTATGCATTTAGCTCTTAATGGTTTACATGATTATTGTTGTGGAAACAAAGCAGATTTCTTAAATAATTAGAATGCATCTCGACCTCCAATATCATCGTCACTGCTTACGTACTTAATGAAAACTTAGACATCGAAGGGGCTCTAACCTCCATATCATATCATACAACACTGAATATGTAATGGATTACAACTACCAATAACACAAGATTGACAAACGTAATCTTTTCTCAATTTATTACATCAAAGTCGCAGTTCTACCGTGTGTATGGGTGTGTGTGTTGTCACATCGTTATACAGACTCGCCATCCAGAAAGGGATGGGAATGCACAGGCCCATACACACACGAATCTCCATGAACTTTTATAAGTGACTGTACTTATGAATTGGAAATGCAGCAACCACTAACACAGCCAAGTCCCAAAACCCCATCACAAACCTCCTCACCTACAGCACAAACACACAACAAACAACATCACAGAACACACACTCACTCTTCACAAACAAACCTTTCTACTTCACAGCCACAAACTAAACATACTGCAACTTGATGCCAATGGCATTAGAAAAAAAGACTAAATCAACTCTGAGAGCACAACATCCATATAACCCTCTCTAAAGAAACAAGACACATACTCAAATCTACCCTTCCACCTTTTCTTCTGCTATACAACTGCAAGGAAAAACAGTCAAAAAAAATAGGACCAATAAAACTCATCCACTAACCACACCTTTCTCCTTCACCTCTGTCACCACAAAATAGCTCACAGACAATGACAACACCCTAGAACTATAACAAAAATAAAACTATGTAGTACCAATCTCTAAGGTGAACCACTCACAAATGAACTGCAACCTCTCAGGATCCTCAGTCTATGCAATCAGGCAACCAGACTCACAACCAGCCACCTCCTGCAGCCAACCTCATCAGATATCACATTCTGCTCACTAGCACTACTCTCAAGGAAGAACTGGAGCACACGACACGAACTATCTTCTAACAACACATCCATCCTGATAACGCTCCCTCCATCTATACCACCCAACAGCACTACTATCAAAAACCTTACACAAACTACAGGAAAGCAGACTGGCCAACCTTCACTCGGTGAATAGAGAAAAAAAGCTCCAAAACTTCAATATACATGATTTCTAATCTCTAGATCATGCAAGCTCAGACTTCACCAACATCAACACAAACTACAGGAAAGCACACTGGCCAACCTTCACACAGTGAATAAAAACAGGAAGCTCCAAACTTCAGTATATATAATTTCTAATCCCTAGATTAAGCAAGCTCAGACTTCATAAACATCTCCAACCAAGCCAGCTTTTTCATATCACAAAAGTACAGAAAGACGTACAATCCAAATATCTCCCCACTCACTCCAAACCTCATAAAGCAATGAAACCAGCTCTGACTCAACCATTGCTCATCAAAAAAAAAAAAATTACAGAATAATCCAACCTCTTGACAAAACCATCACTAACCTAATCACCAAAAGACAAACTCAAAATTGACACTCCTTCCTCAACATAATGAAATGCAATACCCTCAGCAACCAATTCTAGCACACATTGAAGAAAATCCACTCATTATCACTACACTCTAAACTCCACTCATGAAGCAACCTTGACCCATTACACTTATCCTCCCAAAGAACAGCAAACACATATAATCATACTCATTCTAACTGAATATGTTTGCAGATACAAAGGAATTTAAACAGCAACACACCATTGGGTCCTTTTGAGGTTGTTTGTGATATTGGAAGATATCAGTAATTCACAGATTAGTGTGGTAAATTTTGAAGACGCACAGATAATTCAAAGAAAATAACCTGTAAATTGTCAGTGTTACAAATGCAAAGACTGTAAGTCATGGATATGAAGCAAAATTTTTATCAATATTCTTGAACATATGTATAGTACCGTTTTCAACCACTCTAATTCGTAAATAATTCCATGCGTTAACTATCCTGTTAAAGAAAAAGTACTTTGTCTCATTTGAGGTAAAAAGTTTGCCCACTGCTAAGAGTTAAATTGGATGAATCAAGTATTCAGTAGATCAAGAATGGGGCTAAGAGAGAATTTTCCCCCCTGAGGCTCAGTCATCTGTTCTTGAAGCTACCCCACTAATGTTGGAATAAAAAAAGGGGGACAAAGTGAAAGAAGGCCTCAAAATGATTATAATGCAGGAAATGAGTTTCAAGATTTTGTGAGTGAGAAGGATTTGGGAGTCAGAATTGTCCCTAACCCATCCCCAGAGTCTCATATTAAGGGATACAAACAGCCTTCTGGCAAATATACGATAAGCTTTCAAGTATATGGATAAGGAAATATTTAGCATGCTGCTCATATCATACATAAGGCCAAAACTGGAATATACTTCTCAAGTTTGGTCATCTTACCTGAAGAAGTACAGAGAGCTGACAAAGAGGGAGGGGACAGCAACAAAGATAGTACCATAATTAAGACAGCTATATTACAGGGAAAGCCTTGAAAACTAAATTTGCCAATCTTGGAACAGAGGAGTGAGGGGTGACCAGATCACAACCTTAAGTTTTTAAAGCAGATTGAGAATGTGGACAGTGAACAGTTCTTCAAAGATCTTGCCTAAATCATAACAGTCGTTAAACCTTCCAACCATCCCATATTGCTTCTATCCTCATTTGCAAACTCTGTGAAAAACTGATCCACAACAGAATCAAAACATCCCACTCTCATCCAGATGGCATGGCATCACACCCAAACACTCCACCTTCATGCTACACACCAACCTCACACAACATAGATGGATTCAACCAAATATAACCCCTCTCCAGCACAGTATTAGTAACAAAAGAACAGACATCAAAAAAGTAATTAACACTGTCCCCTGACACATCCTCACACATAATATACTTGACACCACCCTCAGCAACAATGACAGAAAGTGGATGGCCAGTTCCACAGCTGGCCACTAAGCCTTCACCTCTAAAACACTTAAACTCCACAATGGAGTTCCCGCAGAGGAGTTCTTTCTCCGACTCTCTTCAATCTCGTCCTACACGACCTCCTATTACCTCTAGCAACCAAGACATGATGGTCCTTTCATATGAAGATGACCTTATAATGGCCATGATGCAACTACCACAAGAAAGACACCAAGCACTTAATATTCAATTGCTATGCACTTACTGCACACATCACTACTTATGTAACCAAGATGAGAAGAAAGGAGAGATAGGTAGTAAGTTTGAGCAAAGAAACTAGGATGTTCTGGCTTTGAGTGAAACAAAGCTCAAGGAAGAATAGTTTGGAAACATCTTGGGAGTAATCAGGGGTTGGTGAGAGGACATAGTTAAGGAAGGAGTACCATTACTCCTGAAGCAGTTGTGGGAATGTGTGATAGAGTGTAAGAAAGTAAGTTCTAAACTGATGTGGTAAAACTGAAAGTGGAGTCAAGAGATGAGTGATTATTGGTGCTTATGCACCTGGTCATGAGAAGGAAGATCATGAGAAGCAAGTGTTTTGGGAGCAGCTGAGTGAGTGTATCAGCAGTTGTGGTGCACAAGACCAGGTATTAGTGATGGGTGATTTGAATGCTAAAGTGAGTAATGTGGCAGTTGAGGCTATAATTGGTATGCATGGGGTATTCAGTGCTATGACTGGAAATGGTGAAGAGCTTGTGGATTTGTGTGTTGAAAAAAGACTGGTGATTTGGAATACTTGGTTTATAAAGAGAGATATTCACAAGTATACGTATATGAGTAGAAGAGATGATCAAAGTGCATTATTTTATTAGATTAAGTATTAACTGATAGGTGTATAAAAGAAAGACTTTTGGATGTAAATGTGCTGAGAGGGGGCAGCTGGTGGGATGTCTGATCACTATCTTGTCGAGCAAAGGTGAGAAGAAAAATGCCGGGGAGAAGAGAGTGGTGAAAGTAATTGAGCCTGGAAAGGAGACTTGTGTGAAGAAATACCAAGAGAGACTGAGTGCAGAATGGCAAGAGGTGATACCAAATAAAGTTTGGGGAGTAGGTGAGGAATGGGATGTATTTAGGGAAGCAGTGATGCCATGTGCAAGAGATGCATGTGACATGAGAAAGGTGGGTGGTGGGCAGATTAGAAAGGGTAGTGAGTGGTGGAATGAAGATGTAAAGTTGTTAGTGAAAGAGAAAAGTGAGGTATTTGGATGTTACTTAAAAGGAAGGAGTGCAAATGACTGGGAGATGTATATGAACAGCAGTGGGAGATCAAGAGGAAGGTGCAAGGGTTGAAAAAAAGGGCAAAAGAGAGTTGGGGTGAGTGGTTATCATAATACTTTATGGAAAATAAAAAGATGTTTTGGAAGGAGGTAAATAATGTGCAAAAGACTAGGGAATAAATGGAATCATCACTGAAGGGGACAATGCTTACTGATCAAATAAAACTCAGACATAAAAAGAATACACCACTTACAATTGCAAGCAAATCATATAGGGAAATGTTTTTATGTAGTATGCTACGGGCTCCTGTCCATGATTCTTTGTGGGGGTGGCAAAAGTTATTCAGAACTTTGATTAATGCAGTTGTATTATGAAATACAAATCTGTATTACTCATATGAATGAAAAAACGACCATATGTACCATAACATATGACTAATATGGTGAGTGAAGTGGTTGCAATAATATTGACAAAACATAGCCTACAATCATCTTCAAAAGGCTACCAATAATTTTACCATTTTATTGAAACACTAATTGTTTGAGTCATTAACTGGGAACTGTACTTCATGAAAACAACAGGTCCATAGCCGGGAAAGGGACTGTATTCCTTTACGGGAAGCAGTGTCCCATGGCAGGTAGCGAAGGTGATGCACACTGCTCAGAATGTGATAGTGTCTGACGGATGCATTAGTTAACACATACCAGAAAGTGGTTAGTGAAGTGGTTATGGTAGTGTTGACAAAACATAGCATACATCTATCTTTTAAAACTTATCAGTAAGTTTACCATAATATCTTTGAAACACTGCTTTATGAATTATTACATCATCATACAGATAATACAGTTTTTATAAAGCCAAAAAGGAAGGTGCACATCCAGTCTTTACTTGTGATTAAGAGACATATTGGATGGCCATCAATAACCTGTGGTGGGTATATTTTAGACTTGGTGGTATTCATGTACGCTAAGTCTCTTTCTTTGTATTAGCCACATGACAAGATGATTTGATCTACTTGAAGTCTTAGAATCAAAGTATCAACTGCAGTTGAGCATGTGCTAAGTGGCAAGAGTTTTGAGAGGAGCACAACATCACCTTTTTTTTTTTTTTTAAAGGCTCCAGTCACGGACAAAAGTCCACATCAAGGCCGAGCCCCAATTGAAATATATAGAGAGTTGGGAAATTGGGAAAAACAGACAGGGAAAGTATTTACAAATTTTTGAGAAAGTGAAAAACATGTCTTTTGAAATGAGCCA
>JAYMFT010257244.1:0-10818 GCA_038088735.1 Panulirus argus
ATATATTGTAATAGTGTATGCTGTCATAAAATTATCTTGAACATCAGGGGAAGGTGTTTAAAGCTTTTCGGCTGATACTTAAATGTTGACGTGGACAGCCGGCCTTCAAGATCCTGGGAGGCGATAAGCCTATAGCACAACTGACTAACAAACCAGCGAAGTCTGAAGTGCAAATAATACACTCGATAAATATGCTATTTTTCCTTTACTTCTCTATTTTCCCAGTTTCACCACTCCAATACATGTAAAGCACATTAGAAGGCAAACAGCAAACAGATAACAGAAGACCTTCTGGGGAAACCTGCCGAAGGAAATGAAGATCTTTATTCAAATGTTTAGCTTATTGTCACTAGGTGAGCGGATATGATGGTCACAAAACTTTTCATGAAGAGAGCCGTAGTTTTGGAAACGCTACACAACACAATCAGCCAAAATACCCCATTTTCAATGTCGCCCACACAGAAAAAGAACTACCCAGCGCATTCGCTTCTGCAGAGAGACTAGTTTTGGCTCCTTCAGTCTTACGTCATACGGTTTACTGCTTAATCTTAAAAGACCACTTTTGGGCCATTGAACAGTCAAAAGACCAGGACTATACCACACAGTCAATATGTACTATAAGGAGCGAGTTACGGTTTCAGTAAGGCGTCTGATGTTTTGTAGTGATTTTCCAAAAATGAATCCCAACACGGCTTTCTTTGTGGCAGTATCTGTTTGGAAAATTTACCACAGCAACTGACGTGGAATCCAAGATCTTTCTATCCTTAGACCTCTGAAATAATTTCTCCAGGCATCCTCCTGTCTAGTCATCTTTCGTTCTACAGGGTGAGCCAAAAGTCACTGTACACCTACCGTGGACGGAAAGTATATTCAGTGACGCTCGTCTGTTGCGCCAGTTTACGGACTTTTTCGGGCTTTACATTACGCGCTCCGAAATATCCAGTATGTTCTCTTCTGTTACTACCGCCGACCTGCCGGACCTCGGCGCGACCGCAACCGATCCAGTTCCACGAAACTTGGCAGTTAACCGCCGCGCTGCGTTGCGACAAGGTACGGGAGCGTCGGGATACTTTTCGGCAAACTTCTGTTGCACTTCATCCGTAAATTGGTCTGCACTACGTAACACCTGTTCCACCAAAAAACACTCGAGCCTCGAGCGACAAAACCAATTACACATCCGGACACGCTCGCGTTCAAAGAAGCACTGAGGAGACACTGCGTGAGGAAGGAAGGGGAGGAGGATGGAAGGAGGTCTGCCACATCCTGGACGAGCCGGATGATGCGTCTAAGTCATTTTCCATACTTCCTTAACCTTGCTTAAGAGTATTATCCCATTTACAAATTTTGTATCGTCAGCATACTGTGAGATCTTGGTATTTAGACATATTTCTAAATGATCCATACACGTTAGATATAACTGGGCTAAGGACTGGGCCTTGTGGGGACCTCATTCACTCCCTTTAACAATAATCTCTGTGATCTGTCAGTGCCCAAGGGCACTGATAGATCACAGAGATTATTCTGTAGTAGGCTATTTAAACAGGCTGAAGTTCGCTTACAATAATCAGAGTCACCGATATCAGTAACTGTGAAATAAGTATGCTGTAAAGGAGGAGACAATTTATTGATCACGGAAAGAATTCTGATTGACGGGGGTTTACTGAGTGTACACCTGGTAAATAAAAGTATCTTCCCAGATGGAACCGGTGAATTTCGAAATTATCAATATGACTCCTGTTGGCTCGGTGGAGTTGGTAAGTGTGAATGAGAGACAAATGTCCTCATAATCATGGTAGTCCCTCTTTATAGCCATTTCCATCGAAATATGTAATCAATATGACATTCACTATCACAAATCACAGGAAATGTCGCCATTTATCGATGACTTACAATACCGTTAAAGCAGGGCTGCCAATGTGAGAAAAGACCAATGGGTTTTTCTAAAAATCCTTCGTCTGTGGAGTCATACTGTTTCGCATTAAAATCGGTAGGATACTTTTTCTACCGTTTGTACCTGAGTAGTACCGGTTTTTAACTGCTAAAGAAACAGTACTCAGGCGTACTCCATATGTCCCTGTCTCGCTAAATTCTTCCAGTGATCAATAAATTGTTTCTCTCCGTACACCTGGCATCTTTTACAATAATTGTACTGCTGATGGATCTTGCCGACTATAAACGTTTGTGTCATCTTGGAAGCATTAATATAATGGACCAAGCCTGCTCGTACTGGCAGCATCTATCTATGTCTGTACAGATGCAACCAAGAACAACATAAGTGAACGTATCGACTTTAAAAGCAGTTCCCCAGGTGTAATACAGTACGACCTACAAGTCATTAACGAGTGGTAAATACTCTTTTAAGAAAGTATACAGTTTCTTATCTGCCATTTCCTCGTCTCTCTTGATGCCTCAGTCATTACTCACTCTTATCCCCGGAAACTCCCTTTGTGACATTTCCTTCTTCGAGACATCTGAAAAATCAGGAGCACGCCCTGGCAATCACAAGGGAGACGCTAACACTAACAGGAAACAGAAATTTCACTCATGACAAAATGTTGGACTTATTCCCACAGCTGGTCAGATATGTGATTACGATAGTCTCCAAAACTTGACAAATATTAGCAGGTTATTCTCTCAATTATCAGTACACATTGTAACTTATACCACACGATTCTCCGAGTTTCTGATGTTTTCCACAATCACAAACAGCCTCGAAAGGACCCAATGGTGTGTTGCTGTTTGATTGCCTTTGTGTTCCTTTGTAAAACCTGGGACTCGCTCACAGCCCTGGAGTAAAGGATGTTAGCATACAGACTCTACGGAAGAGCTACAAATTAGAATCTGAAACTGTAATCTGACCGGATATGGGTAGGCGCAGTTGTTAAACACTATACAGGGCAGGCTTGGAAATATGACTTCCAGCTACCTAAGACTGAACTTCTGATTAGGAACTTGTGAAATAACTAAGAACATTAATCATTACGAGTTCTATTTTCACAAGAGCTTTGAACAAGACCTCATAGGCTTTAAACTGTCTTGGGAAATGTTAAGAGATCTCAACGGTGGAAGCCATGAATTTGTTTATGTCAAGATAGGCAATTGCGGTAAGTTAAGCCAGCGTCTTTTCAGAGAAAACTATTGGACGTCCCGACATTTTCTAACTCCCATCTGAACCTTCGCAAGTCGAGATTGAAAATACGACTTTAAATCCGTCTCACTTTATTGAACCTTGAAAGGTATGCTCCCACCTCTTCCCTTCGCTCTGGGAAATAAAATTCTAGACGTCCTAGTAGCAGCGAATATCATGACGAGTCACCTTCCATAAATGGCAACGCATTTCAAACATTTCTTGTTATTTTCAGCGCGAGGTGACGAATCACAATACATTCATTCACCTTCTCCAACATTTTAATATCTCTTCTTAGCTTAATAAAACTGCAAAACTGCCGCCACAATTGCACACACACACACACACACACACACCAGGGGAGGACAAATCAATGCTACATCCGAGCAGGGTTATCATACATGTATCTTATCCCACTCTTCACAGCAACAGACGTATGTATGAATGTCGATAATTATCAACTCCATGAAACTAAACAACTTACACAAAACGGCGAACCTATTCTCCCAGTATACTACCGCCGTCACTAACTGCAGCTACTGCTGTTCCTAGTTCCAGTGTTGTCGTTGCCAGAGACATTATAGAGTGACAACTTTACTACAACTACCTCTTTTACCACTAACATTATTACCACTGCTCCTGCTGCTCCCTGTACCACTATCCTGACACTGCAGTGACAACTTTACTACAACTACCACTTCTACTACAACCAATATTGCAAGTGCTGCTACGGTTCCTGATGCTGCTCCTGGTATGCAGCTACCATCACTGTTCCTTCCACTTTTCGACACACGCAACGGTACATTTATTCCTTTTCTTCCAGTTACAACTACTACTATTAATATCACCGCTATTCCATACGCTTTGTCAGTGTTGTTACCATATGATTATTATCACTGTGAGCGCTACGTCTCCTACTATTTCAACTGCAGGAGATATAAGAGAAAAAAGAATCAATGCTTCTGATAACAGGAACAAGTAATGATAATAACCACATGTGCTGCATAAAACAAACATTATTCCTTACGGAGGCGGAGTTCAAAGAGGAGAGAATGAACAAAGCAGGAACACATTCTGTTCAAAACCTGGGGCGGTAAGACGCACGTGCGTGCACGCCTGGCCAAATGCTCTGTGGGCAACAGATGGGTCCGCCACGAGCCAAATGTTCCGTTGTAAATCACTGGTTACACCTACCGGTCGGCTGCCGGGGGATTACATGGGCATGCCACCAGCCATGTGTCCTAGGATAAATAAATAGTAAAATCTCCAGCCGTTCTGCTGGCGAACTTTACACTGGCACGCACGTGCGTGCTTTGCATGCACGTGGGTCTGGAGAGAAGAACAGACGAATATTGTAAACAACAGCAACACGACTGGAGAAGAGAGCTGAGCTGCTCTTACACAGACCTTGCTACCCTGTAGCAAGAAGGAATATGGGACACATAATCAACATTTTTCGATCGTGGACGAACGTCCTCGACACATGCCTACAGCCTTACGTAAACCCTGCGGCTCTACTCAGACATGACTACCAATGGCAAAACATAAAGGTGGTCTCCCGCACATATAACATTTCATGTATAACAAGCTAAGCCACTTCCCTTCCTGCTGCCAACCTGATATCTTAAGATTACAATTCTAAGGAGACCCAGTTTAATCTTACGAGCTAAAACCTGGATGTTGATGCCTTGCTCTGACTGGCCAACTTAAATGTTCAGAGACGAACATACAAGGCTTCTAAAAGAATTATCACGAGCATTATGTACCCTATACAGATCAACGTTAATTCGAGTTAACACTAGTGCAATGATTTCTGTTATATTTTTCCTAAATTACAAACCTTCGAAAACTATGTGAATTTTTTATTCTATTTAATCAGTTACTTGACTCAAATCAATCAACGTTAACTGACTCAGGGACGATTTTTGGAAAAAAAATATCAAAATTAAGAAATACTGACAGCAACACTAAAAAATATATGCGAGTTTAGTATTAAATAAAAAATGCTTGCACCTACTGAATTTTATGGAGTTTCCTACATTTGCTTTGCGGCAAAATAATACCTCTGACTTCCAAACACGATACTGTGGACACAATCTGTCGCCCCACACTGATATGGCTACAGTTCATCGCAACGTTGCAACAAGTCGACGACCTAACGGTGACAATCGAAACATTTGCTGACTAATAATGCTATCATTTATGTCATACAGCTCCTTAATATCAACAATCAAAGGAATTGTGTTGAATTAATGGAGGCCAACTTTGCAAAGACCTGGGGGATAAACTACCGGTAGAAATGTGAGAAACAAGAGTTAAATGTTAAGAATAAGTCTGTTCTCTTGGGTAATATAGAGCGTCAGAATGTGTGAGTGGCTAGAGACATCTCCCAGAATAAAAGTTTTATATATTCTACATAAGGTCCTCACATAGGGTAATGTATCTAGCCTCCCCCTGACAGCTTTACACATTAGTCAAGGCTCTGTGTCAAGGTGGTGGCTGGACTATGCCATCCCTTTACTGTGTTCATTAAACGTCATGAGGGAATGTCACGCTGTAATCGAAAGCGTATCCTCAGACCCTTTTCCCCTACCAACTGAACTAAACTACGGCTCACTTCTCTTTTACCAGACGTCTGGGATCCAGTCGTTGATGCATTAAAGAGGAATTTCAGTATCATGGATAGAGAGAAATGTAGGGCAAGATGCTGGTGCTAAATCTACAGTCCCTCCCCGTAGTCTTCTGCAGTCCTGCAATTACCTATCTGTACTGTACGGGGAGGGAGTTTTACACTCTTGGGGTCCCATCCCTTGAACATTCTCATCAGTCATACAACTTCTTACATTTATGTATGTTGTCTGCATTAACCACGTCTTCGGTACGTACACACCTTATACATTAAGAGCCTATCTTTCATCTGTACACACCTCTTGGATTTTAGAGGCCATCAGTCAGTCTGTGCACAACTCTTGGATCTAGAACTTATCGTGCAAATGCATTCTTAATGTTGCCAGCACAGTGGTTGCGTCACGGTGTGAAGCAACTGGCGAACCTATGAGAATGGCAACATGCCCCACGCTTGAGCGAGTTAGTAGATAAAAGAACTTCCTGACGTATCCCTACAGATGGGCCTCAGGATGACTACCGGCAACAGGCTTAGGCTTTAGCTGTCATCATTGGCGCAAAGCCCCACAACCCGAATCAAAACGGACACTTGAAATGACACTAAAACTGGCCAGCAGTGACTAACATCACCAAAGAAAGATGAACTTCACTGACGCCATTCACATATCATTTATTTACCCCTCAGGGTTAGCGAGGCACTAGGTGAGGCGGATACCGCTGAGAACCTCTTTCCCGGATACTCACGTGGGAAGCAAAAAGTTGTTATTTCCTCTCAGAGAAAAAGAGGAACTTGAGATCTGTATTCAACTCAAAGGCCAAGACTATACTGGTATGCCTTTCTACAACGAAATACATGGACTGTAATAATGCTCGCCCAGCTATCCAAAGATGGTCCGATCAGCCTTGCCGTTATACTGAGCTTATACGTATGTAACTTCAAACATTATCTAACAGATCATCCCTAAAAGCATGTTGTAAACAAAATCAGGATCCCTTCAAAATCTTACAACCTGCTATGCTGGAGAGACTACAAAGCATTTCAATCTCTATAATGAATCATTATTTTAGTTTTAAAGGGGGTCACAACAGTGAAAAGTTAATTACAATATTTGAAGAGATCACTGACTTCTTGAATATAAGAGGGTTCCCAATCTACTAATATTTCTTAGACGCAAAGATGACATCTGGTCGCGTGTACTATTGGATACTGTTTCAGCTTTTGTACAGAAAGGAGTACGTTTACGGAGAATAGTATTATAGTTTCCTGCAGACCTCCAAATCTTCCAGCGTGGCCAGCAGTAGTCTATAGGTCAATTGGGGATGTGTTCATCTCAATCTTGTGCTCAAAAATGTTATAGCTGTTGATAACATCAACTAATTTCATATAAGTGAAGAACAGGCTTTCTGTATTTACAAGTGAAGACGTAACTCGTGTCCCAGTTCTAGTTCTCTTGCTAAGAGACGAAAATGTAAGCAACATACTGATCATATACTGTCAGCACTAGATGGAATGGAGTAATTACATCGGCAGATAAGTTCTCTTCGAGGACAATGAAAGAGGACGAAAAGTGATAGTGAAGCCCTTGACCGCTGTTTCTGTTACGAGGAAAGTTCCAGAAGACTGGAAGTTTGCCAGTGTAACACCAATATTCAGAAAAGGTGGCAAGTTCCCGCAAAGAAATTATCGTCCAATTAGCTTAACGTAAGAACTTGCAAACTTATGGAAACCATCATTAGAAACAAAATTGTAAATCATTTGGGGGATCTCCATTTAATAATCAATCTTGAGTATGGTTTTTCGACTAAATCATTCGTGTTCAACAAATCTGCTTAATCTGTTTGATGATACAATCAACATTTCTTCAGAAAATATTCAATATAGGTTTTCATCAAAGGTTACTCGAGAAAAATTGTCACAAGTTATGGGTGAAGTTGCATTTCGGGGGTTGAAAAATTAGTTGACTGGCCAATAATATTGTAGTGATGAATGGTCAAGCCTCGTCATGTTTAGTCTTAACAAGTGGTGTGCTACATGGATCAGTCTTGGAACCACTCAACTTTCTCATATATTAATGATACTGATCACGGCTTGCACAGTAATCATCAAATTTCGCTGACGAAACTAAGCTGGGAAATATATCTACAACAGAAAATGAACGTCTGCAGCTTCAACTGACAACTAACGAGAGGATAATAAATATCAATATCGATAAGTGCAAAGTTTTACACATCGGTAGTAAAAATGAAGCAGCATGCAACGGTCTGAACTCTGCTGAGCTGCAAAAGGCAAATCAGAAAAAGGGCGTATCAATCTCTGGTGGCCTAATGCGAGGTAAATAGTGCATAGAAAAAGTAAAAAGGGGGCGACCAATCTTTCTTGGATTCAGAGTTAAGGGATGCTTTAAAATTTAGGTATAAGGATAATCATCCTTAATCTTTACAATTAATGGTGCGCCCCCACACTGAACATTGTGTTCAGTCTCGCTTCTTGAAAAGATGAATATAGACAGAATGGAAAGAGTACAGCGGTGAGCTACCAAGATGACTGAGAAACAAATTCTATAAATCTATAACATCCTGTTAAACGACTTACGTTCATTTTGTAAAAAAAAAAAAAAAGGGAAGGTTAAGAGTTAATTTAATTCAGGTATTCAACATTATCAAAGGCTTCGATTATCTCGACCTAACAAACCACTTCACGCTAAATTTGTCCGATTTCACTAGTGGTAATGGACAGAAATTCGAGGGCAAACATTTTACTGCGATTAACATGTGGGATAATCTATCAGTCAAAGAAGCCCCATAAATACGTTGAAAAATAATCTGATTAATTCTTCCCTTCAGGTCCAGGACTGACATTATTTGCGCCTCTGTAGTTATATGAATGAAATGTTCCAGATATTTCCCCCCGAAACATCTGTATGTATTTTCACTCCCGGCACACTAATCAGTGGGTTTGTGACCTCTGCCATGACAAAAATCATGGTTTTCCCTGTGATACGAGGCCAGATTCTCTCTCCAACCGACAACGTTGCTCGAAATCAGTTTTCAGCAAGTGATGATTGCAACAGTATTTCCATCTCAGCAACAAGCATACACGGTACCAAACACATTAAAGAATAATGTTACATACTTAAACTGGATAGAATACCTCCTGCCCACCATTGCAACAATATAACACAATTTCTTGGAAGGTATGTGACGGCAGGCTTCCACTACCCATCGTATGACATACCGTGATCAATTATTAAGGGTACATGTTGAAGCATTAACATCGACGACGCCCGTGAGGAAAGTAGAGTATTTTCATCTAATCTCTTACACAGTAAAAACTTAAAGAGGTACGTTTTTCTCTCATTTATTCATGCCGTTCATTTCACGCTTTCAAAGCCAAAAGGTACTCTCTTTCCAATCATCATTAATCCTTTCCATAAACTTGGGGTGGATCACTCAAAACATGGATTTTTTGTGGAACTCAACACCAACATACATCCATGTGAAACTACAATCCCTAAGCATGTAAAAGTTACGCCTTCTTGTTTAGTTCTGGATACCATCCATCTCCCGAACGCTACAAAAAGCGATTCAACATGTCACAAGATCCTTCTTGTTCAAGACACAACTTACACACCGAGGACACTGCAACCCTACTCTTTCTGTCCTGAAGCTAGCCCCACAAAGACACTTCAACAAACTTCTTGACCCGTGGCCTAGCCCGGTGGACGTGGCTAGTTTCCTGAGCGCTGCGGGATCCACACACAATGCGATCCTGTAGCAGGAACGTGTATACGGATGAATAGATAAAATAATAAATAACTGATTAAATAAATATGTTTTCTATATAATTTCATTTGATTATATAACCCTTGGACCCCTTTCACGGGGTTCCGACTGCTCTAGGGAATGCTGCGGTACATCCAGTAGCAGGGAAAAGATGAAGCTGTGAAGAAGTTCTTTGAAACTGGTAAGGCCTAGAAGGTGACAGAGCTTACGACACCAAACTGATCCAAAACGTCTGTTGAGGTCTACGCACTAACTAATTTCCTTCAATATCCGAGTACTCCTGAACGTAAAACCAAGCTGCTTAACAGAACCTAAGAAAGGTAACAAAAGCTTTTCTTTCTTTTGAAGAGGAAAACAAAAAATATATTTAATAGGTACTGATTAAGAAAACACAGAAAACACCAAGAACACCTACGGTGGACGGTCTCTTTGTACCTGGGTCAGTGACTGTCTGAAACCACCGTACCATATAAGCACCAGCCTCTCGTTCGTTATACCAGGAACCTGTCAACACAACGGCAACCGCGAGGGTAATGTTGTTTGTTACACGCATCTTCTCTACATCCCCTCCCCTCTCTCCACCCGCGTTATTCTCACTGCATTCTCATCACGTTTATCAATATCACCCAAACACACCATCTTACTTCCCCAACTTCGCCAGACAAATTTCAAGTCTGAGTGAGGATCCTCGTTTCCCCAGACAGCAAACACTCCTCAGAACAATCATTAGGACTCCCTACACTCTGATTGCGGGTCAAGTCCGAGAGAAAAGTTGCAGCGGGATAGCATTATCTGCGGAGGATGACACCAAATTCAGTTCCCCTTCCTAGAGACCTTCTCGCTCCCTTCCCTCGACTCGCTACCCTCAATATCAACAAGTGTATAGAATAAAGGCCCACAAAACACGTAAGGCAGAACACATGGCAATGTCACCATGGAGTTCATCACTAACTCAGTCCTCCAACAGTTCCACAGCAAACCACAAAATCCTCTCTCGGTACTGAATATATTTACTCACGCATTCCTTATGACTTGTCTTCCCACATACTGAAATTACTTCTCGTCTTCCTTTCAGAAGTGGGAGAAAACATCATGTAAACAAGTTGATAACACCCAAAACATTTCGAGAGATCTGTTTTCTGTGACCTATATTTATGTGTGAATTACTATTTGTGTGTTTGAGGAAGAGGTGTTGCCCCGTCTCTTAAACTTTTATATATATATATATATATATATATATATATATATATATATATATATATATATATATATATATATATATA
>JAYMFT010257255.1:0-10818 GCA_038088735.1 Panulirus argus
AGGACAAGTGTGGTAGTAGGGAGACAGACCTTAAGCCACATAACATCAAAGTTTGGGGATTCAAGGTCCTTGAGGCTAGCAACAGGTGTGTTTATGTTGGAATAAGCACAAACACCACCTTTGAAATGGAAACGTGAGTGCCTCCACTTATTCCTTGTATGGGAAAAATTCACTGCAAGTTAGGATGTGTTGGACTTGCTGGTTCTTTTAATCTTCCCACTGTTGTCAAGTATGGTCTTGTTGGCTGAGGAAGCTAATCCAAATGACTGACCCACTTGAGTATGATGCTCACCTTCCTCAACCCTGTGTATCACTAATATTTTTAAGTATAATAGTCACTCTCCTGGGCAACTTAGATGCTTTACCTTTACTCACACTTGCAGGTCATTTTCCAGACACGATGGGTTAAAAATGTTCTCTAAATACACATTGGAAATGGCTAAGGAGAGTGACTGAAAATGATCTAATGCGATTCATGGCAGGCTGTACGCAACTGGCTTGGAGAGTGTAAACAAGATGCTGTCAGATATATTTGCTGATTTTTTCTACATTTGATGAATTTTTCTATTTTTTATGACAATTATATGTACGGTTTATTAAATACATAATTTTTCACGTCCATTAAACAGAAATCCATTGTACAAGACTGTTAAAAGAGGTCTATCAGTGTACCTTACTTTGGAAAAACACTGTATCAACTAGATTTGCCATTCCTAAGCAAACTAAAAGATTTGTTATGTAGCTTTTATTTGTTATTACTGTTACTGTGATTAGGTGTACAAAAACAGTCTATCTGTCTATATCTCTTATGTCCGTTCTCTTTGGGAACTCCTTCAGTGGGGTGGCATCAGCGAAAGAGTCTCTATAACTGTTGAACTCCAGTGCTTCACCCTTAACAGGCTCCTGGCAGACAGCAACTTTAGCACTGTGTGTCCAGAGACTTCTACTTAATGTTCCCACCACTTAATTCTACCTAATGTTTCAACCCACTATTTCTGCCAAATGCTCCCAGAGGGATTATAATGCACATGGAATGCAACCTGTAGCAAGGAATTATGTGTATATTAATACCAGTAGCTCCCTGCGTTAGCAAGCTTCAGTTGATGCCATAGCACCAAAATGGTTAAGCAAGTGAACATTCAGATATTGCTGTATTTCAGATGCAAAGCATATGTTTGTTGTTGCTTGATCTGCTCTTCATAAATGTTGACTGTGAGGGACTTGTGTACTTTGATACAGAGGTATTCACCTGCCACCCTAGAAGGTCTAAAGTTTATTTAGCTTGCTACAAATGCTTCTAAAACTTTGTGTCGTGTTTAAGAATTTACATACAAAGAATTTTTTTCCTCTGTTCAACTACAAAAACAAAGTTGTCATCTCTCTGACACTGTGTAATGTATCACTGTAGTTATGAACATGTCATGCCATCCTGGGCTGGCTGAAAGTAAGATCTAAATGGTTAGGGTTACTTTACTAAATGTAAACTGAGTCTTTCTTTATCACATTCATTTACTGTAATCTTTAAGCAGGGCTTGGCCACCCAAAATTTTCACTGACTGAGTTTGGAATGTTACCATCAGTGAAGGATTTAGTTTAGTTTACCCTCCATATGATGATGCTGTGCTGCAAAATTAAAGGAATTGGTTATTTGCATATATCTGCAGGTGCCCTAAATTCAAGTAAAGAAATTTTTTTCATATTCAGAATCATTTGTTCAGTGGAAAATTGCATTAGTAATAATTTGGGAAGGGTGTAATCAGCATACATAAGTACTTTCTTTAATACATTATTTTAAAGAGATCTGTAGACATAAGGTGAGCACATAGTCCCCTTTTCTATAATAGCAATATAACAGTAATTCAGCACTTTTATGGTGATAGGATCTCTCTTCTGGTTATGGTTATATAGCACAGTATTGTATAGTATTTAAGAATAGCATTGATAACTGGTGGATTACTCATTTACCCTGATCATTGCACATTGAGGTTTTTAAAGTTACATCATAAATAACTGTGAATGAAGTATTCAACACTCTTGGCCTTGAGATTATCCAAGTTGACAAATCTGTGAAATTAGAGATCAAATTGCTGTCATCCTTGCTAAAACAAAAACAACTTCATCTCCAGTTTTTAATCCTACATCCTCATTATCAGCTTTTTCCCTTTCATCGAATGCTGTAAATAGTACATTTTATTATACAGTTACTGCTTCTCCTTTTATAATAGTATCACTGACAATTAACACAATGAAACTAGCAGTAGTATCTTCTATTGCCCTATCTTCTCTAAGTTTCCTACCATGAAATACAAAACAAAAGCCCCATCGTTCTCAGGTCTTACCACATCTGATCTACTTTTTCACTCGATCCTATAATAGTAAGTACCACTACTGCTTCCAGACTAACAATAGTTTTAACAGTGACGCCCACAAATATGCCTGCAACTACAACTACAATGAAAATGATGTCGACCGCTATCACTGCCTTGCCACCCACTACAACCACTACTCCCCATCTAACAACTACTACAACTGCCCCTCCAACAACCACAACTACCACCACCACCACAACTGCTCCATCAACCACTAGTGCTATGACTACAACTAGTACTGCGGCTGTTACTACTACTACAACTGCTACTACAGCAACAACAGCAAACACTGCTACTTCTACTGCTGCAGCTACTACTACTACTACTAATGCTGCTGCTACTACTACCACTGCTGCTACAACAACACCAACAACAACAACAGCAACGACTGTTACTTCTACTACTGCTACTACAACTACCACCACCACAAAAGTACCTACAACCACCACCACCACTGTAATCACGACTCCAACAACCACTACTACTACACCTAAAACGACTCGAAGAAGAAAAATCAGTGAGTAGTACTGCATGTGGTAAATAAGTTTGAATTCTAAAGTGTTGTGATTGTTTTTGAAAATCAGTTGAACACTTGCTTGTTTACTTTTTTGATATTTGCACATGCTTATGGATGACAATATATATAGATGGAAAATATGATTAAATACTTTGTGATAATTGCCTTTCATGATGATAGGATGAGCATTTATTAAATAACTTTGCCTTGTATGCTACACATTCTGTATCAGGTTACCATAATGCATCATCTTGGCATAGTGATTAACTCTTGTTTTGAATGTTTTTTAAATTTTTCATAACTCCTGCCTTTCCTCATATCTATATTCTGAAGATATTTTGTTTTCAGAAATTTTAAATGCAGTCGCATCAAGTAAAAGGTACCATAGTCATATTGCTGTAACACTTCTCTAGATTCAGATATTCATAGCAGAGGTAGAGGTGATTATATGAGTAACTTTAAAGTTAAAGAATTCATTTGATGCTAGGGCATAATTAGATTTTAATGTCGACATTATATGTGAGTTGTATGATGTATTTTTTCTTTAGTTTCCTTTACATTGGTGAATACATTTTTAGGTTAAAGAAATAAGAAGATATGTATAAGATATTTATAAAAAAAGATATAATTATTTGAAAGTACTGAAGTGTGTAACATCTTGGGGAAGTTTATGGAGATATATAACACCTCTTTTCAAGGAAAGTCGTAAATAAAGATTGTGTAGATGATTAGAAATTTAAGATAATGCATGCACAATGAAAAATGTGAAAAACAGTATCATAAATGCAAAAATCTGTTTACAAACATGTTTTTTTTCCACTTTATAGAAAGATGACCTGCAGAACTTTGCATAGATATTTTCACTGACCAGGGGATGCAATATATGTTTTGTATGGCAAAGGAGACTGAAAAGGCAGTGAAAGAATGGAGAGTGGTGATTTATCTGAGAAAGGGGATAACAGGGATTGCCAGAACATTAAAGCAGTATCTATAATAGAAAACGCAAATAAGTGTATGAAAAAGTATTGGACAGAAGGAGAATGGCAACATGGTTTTAGACCAGGATGAATGTTAGATCTAATATTTGCGTTGATGATAATATACGAGAAGAGATGAAATTGGACAGAAAGGAGAATGGCAATGTGGTTTTAGACCAGGAAGAATGTTAGATCTAATATTTGCATTGATGATAATGTACAAGAAGAGCTGGGATTGGATTAAGGAAGGCACATGACAGATTACCTAGATAAAAGGGGTGGGAAACTAACATTAGAGACTGAAAAATTATTTCACAAATACTAAAAGCAGCAAAAGGCACTTAAGACATCTGTCAGTGCAAAAAGGAAGTTGAAGAGAATCAGGGTCAGTATACTTTACAAATGGAAGTCAGATAGGGAAATGTGTTTTCACTTCTCTTGTTTGTGCTTCTTTACTGTTGAATGTGTGAATTAGGTATGTCAAAACAGAAAGAGATAACATTGCTCATGTAGATGGTGTATATATCATAACACTTAATGTAAGACCTCCAGAGAGCAGTTGCCAGATGCAGTATAGCATTAGAACTTAATAAAGTGAAAGTATGCAAAAAGAAATTGAAATCATGGTCCTCATAAGCTAAAACTGTGTGGGAGTCAACTTTAATGAAAAGATCACAGTCCGCTTTAAACTGAGAAATATAGTTATTGACTCCAGCATAGTTCTATTACTTACATTCCCTCACAAATCACAGGAACACTTCTTGAAAAGTTTAAAAGATTTGCGAGTGGAAGATGATGCATAGATTCACGGGTTACATGCTGGGTTTAGAAAAAGGCATGCAACAGTTTAGATGTCTCTAATGCACTAGGTGCAAATAGTTGTAGCTGTTTGAATGGCTTTTGATAATTTCATTTGTCATGTGAGATGCTGTAGTTACCCTTGCCAGCCCTTTCAAGGTGGGTAAGACTGTATTGCTTGAAATAATTTTGTGAGGCAAGATATTTGGCAAACAACATGCATTCCTGTTGATGAGCAGGGGGACATCATAATTTCTACATGCTCTCATGTTTTTTTTTACCAGCAACTGAAGATTCTACATGTATGGCAGTCATTTCATTTTATCAGTTGTGACCTGTGTACATAAAGAAAAAATTACATAAAAATGAGGCACACCTGAGCAGCAAAGGGGGACTGGAGGAAAAATTAAAGATAGAAATAGGAGCATTAGAATGGATAGAGGAAAAGAAATCCTTTGCAGGATAGGAAAGAAAAAGAGAACTTTGAGTTGGTCAGCTGGTAACTCTGGGATGAATTCTGTAATATGGTCTAATAGCTTATGTGCATCCCTAGGGATGAATCCAAAATGTATGTTCATGTTAATTGTATCATCCTTTTAAAGGTTCAGAGCCTCTCCAAGATCCATTGCTGAATTTGTTATACAAAGTAGGTCTTACATATTCAGTGAATTTCCATAGTCACTGTTTATTATTTAAAAATTCATGTATGAGTTAGAGTGCCATTGGGAATGCATTTTCATATGCCATATATTTGGTCTTATTAGGTTATGATTGAATTACATGACTTCAAGAGACTCAAAGGTGAATATCATTACTGTGACCAATAGATACAAGAAATGTGCAAAGCATTGTTACTGATGTGTCAGAAATGTAGAGTACAATTTAATAAAACCTTTGACCCCATTTTCAGGTAGCATGAAGCATGAGTAATGCATTTGTTACACTAAATATTTTCAGCAATTTGCATGTGATCTGTAGCCTCACATAGTCCAAGGCTATCATTCTCTGACAGTTGTACTCAGATGTGCTTTGTTTAAATGACAGATTAAACATTGTTATTATACGTATTACCAAAATGGAGATGTGCAAATTTTACGCTGCAAAGATAAAACACTGAGTACTGGAATGAATAAGTCTTTTGCTTGTTACTATAGATTATTTATTAGTTAAAAAAGCAGTCCGAGTACACTCACTGAATATAACCTTAAGTTCGACTTGCATTATGTTTTTCTGTGTATAAGTTTTGTGTGTGGGGTGGTAAGCTGGAAGGATTGTGAGGACCTTTCTCCAGATGAGATGTTTCTGTACCACTGGAATTACATAAAAAACCTAAAGTTCATTATATTACAATAAGATTCTATTAATTCATCAGACAGGATGCAGAGCATTAGAAAGCCAGTATTTGCAGGTAGGGCCACACCTGCCACTTGTGCCGTCTAGTGTATATGCTCAGTGATTATATTTCACTTTTTGCTGTATACTCAGTCTAGTCTAGACCAAGTGACACATGCAGAATATTTCAGCCTAACTCTGATTTAGTGTTCGTTTGTAAAGGATAAGCTTTTGTGTTTGAGCTGCAAATTTTTTGGAAAAATTTGAAAAATTTTTGTTTGGAGCATATCTCTGTTTAGACATGATTGGATTGTTCTAGATCTCAAGGTGCTGGGTTGAGAGTCAGTTCATCAGTAATCTAATATGGCTTTCCCTTCAAGGGTTGCTATTAGGCAAGTGCATTGTGCATCAGCAGCTTGGATTTTTTTTTGTAGTTATTTGGATTTGATTCAAAGCTACTTGCTGATGAAATTAGCATAAGATTTAGGTCAGGTCTGTAGCAAGCACAGTTGATCAGTTGTAATAATTAGTGTTTTGCTGTCTCGGCAATTTTAGTGTTATAAGTGCCAGTTAAGATCGTTTTTTTTGCAATCAAACTGTGTTCTTCATGTAGTTTTCGTGTTTGCCAGTTTTATTTAAACCTGTAGATATTGCTGCTGTTATACATTTGAACTGATGTTCAGGCTCTGTAAGATATTATATTCTTGACTCTCATGGTGTGGTTAGACAGCAGACCTTACATAAAACTCCTTTGGTGTTAGTAGACTCTGCCTGCATGTGTATGTATAACACCTTCTATACATAAAAAAACTAATGTTGCTCATCATCATCATAGAGTATTCTTGATTTATGTTTTCATAAGAATGATTTGTTTCTGTCAGAAAATTGTCTTCTATAAGTAAAGGTTCAGATATGTTGTTTTATTTTTTATAGGCTAAAGAAAGAGACCAAAGTGATTGTATATGAGTAACCACTACTTACCTACCATCAGTATTCTCAAGCTTTTACATTATGGAGGATAATAATTCCTTGAAATCATTGTGGCAGTTGCAATTTTCTTACTCGTATTTGCTGATAGGACTGGGACTGGCTTCCTTTTCTGCTCTGATTTCTTTTATTTCGTTGTGGACATGTGTTTAGTTAGTGAAAATTGTAAACACTGGTGAGAATGATTAGTTGAATGATCTTTTTACACATATATGCTGAAAAGACTGGGCCATGCCTTCTTTCCCACCCTGATTTTATTCATTTTGTTTGTGGACTTTAGTTAAGTTAGTGAGAAATGTAAACACTGGTGGGAATGAGTGTTTGGTGGATTTTGATATAAGTGTGATAGTTGCCAAGGCATGATTAATCTTTAGAGATTACTATATGTTGTTCATTTATTGATTGCCTTCCTTTGGTACAGTATTTTTCACAAGATGGTATCTTACCTGATAGGTTAAGGCTCTCTCCTTCCAGCTTATGTGTGCCATAACAGGGTATTGCTTGTGTCTTGATCAAAAGTGCTTTTCCTTTGGCTTTATTAATTCTTTTCACCTATTCTTCAGGTGATATTATCTCAGGTAATTTTTATTGGTTATTATTCTAATGATTATAATGAGAGAAAGGATGTTATGCTTTGTACACTGTCTCAGTACTTAATGATTTTGTACAAATTCATTTGGTATTTGTGTAGCTCCTTTTTCACATGCAATATATAAATGAGATATATTTTAATAGGGAGGTAATTGGAATATATGATTAACTACATGGTTATTACAGTTGTTTTTGTTAGATCATGGGTTAAAGAACTTCTGTAAATTTTGCATGCTTGAATGATAAAAGAATTCTCATATTTTGCAAAAAATCATCAATTATTATCCAAGACTTTGTTTATGTACTTTTATCCAACTACATCAGATCGTGTGTCTGGATTGCTGGTCCCAAGAAAACAGCGCGACACCCATTCAAGGTGAGATTATGCCTTAGAAACTTTATTTTTTTAGATGGAGAGATAGAGTGAATTAGAGTAATGTGGTACACAGTAGATAACATGCTGTCAATGGACTGAACCAGGGCATATGAAACAGCAGGGGGAAACCATGGAAAGGTCTATGGAGGCTTGGTAATGGATAGGAGTGTGGTCCTGTACATTGCACATAACAGCATGGATGTGAGTGAAGGAGGCCTTTCTTCATATGTTCTTGGTTGAATGTCGCTAACATTGGAAACAGCGAACAAGTACAAAGAATTTTTTTTCCAGGAGTTTTCAAGGAGAATCTATAAATTGAATATATATGTATCCATATGGTGTGAACTGAGGTAGAATATTATTGTATATATTAATAGCATTGAGTTTTACCATTGGTTATTGATGGGTTGCTAGTATACTATATCAAAAAGGGTCATACACATTTTCATATGCAAAGGTATATTTCATACTGGTAGACTGAAAAAGGATATTTCAGCAAACTTTTATTCACTAATTGATCTACATAACTTGAAGTGGAATGGCTTTTTATTAATACTTTTTGATTGAAATACAAGAAATGTGGGTTTTGAAAACTGAAATGCATTTTTCTCTTTGAGGCAGTGTCCCATGAGCTTGAGAGATTCTTGAGAATATTCTGTAGAAAGTAAGAGGTAAGGGTTAGGATCTTCCATTTGACCATGGTAGTGGCAGCTCCTTCATTTCAGGTTTGCTTTTAACCGGTCAGAGTCTGCCAGAGAGATGACATCATTGATCTTCTTCTCTCTGACAGCTCAGAATTCACACATGCAGGCATCAACCCAAAAGTGGCCTCTATTGACATTGAGGAAGGGTTTTCAAAGAAAGAGAGGGGAGAGCTAGACATCGTAAGAAAACCAGAAAGAAGATATGTTTGCTGAATGTACCCACATGAAGGAAAAAGGTATTGAGAAAATCATCCAGAAGGAAGACTAAGCCCTAATTAAAAAATGAACTCCTTCATTGATGATTTGGAGGCATACTGGAATTGATCTTTCCAGGAGGAGCAATCCCTAGAGCTGCACAGGTTTGATCCACACTATGTAAACTAAAGTACTGGCTGACAAAGGTGGGAGAAAGGTTTCTGAAGAAGTAATGATAAAGGCTACCTTTATCATATCATGTGCTGTAGCATAAAGCTCAGGTTGAGCCAATAAAGTATTTCTCAGTGCCCTTAGAGATATTCCTAACCCAAAGGGGTTTCAGGGTTCTGTTAGTCATAAATAAATGACCCCCTCAGTGATTTTTGAAGTCCAGAATGTCTTGTGAGATTTAACTGAGCATGAGGTATGATGATCTGTTAATGAAATCTCCCAAATTGGATGACAATAGGGATATTTTTAAATTTCATTGTTTCATTCTTAGCCAGAAATTTAGGGTTTATCTTCATCACATGATTGTCATTAAAGAGAAATTGATTGTAATGTCTGGGTATAGCGTGTAATTTTTAATTCTACACCCAGAATCCAAGGCAGTATGAAAAATTTTCTAATTTTACACCCAGAATCCAAGGCAGTAAGAGAATTGAAAAATTTTCTAATTTTACACCCAGAATCCAAGGCAGTAAGAGAATTGTTACAAGAAGATGTTGATGAGCTAAATTGCCAGAAAAAACATTAGATTGCAAAAGAAACCCAAGGAAGTCTCACTTGGGCTGCAGTGGAGAATCTACATATCATTAGAAAAAAAAAAAAGCTCTGAGAAGCTATTCCCAAACAGAACTTGCATAGTTGTACCAAAACTCAGGGATAGGGGTTCTTGAAGGGCACTCGTGTAAGAGGCAGCATTGTTACTATTCCTACTCTTGTGAAAGAGATTGGAGAAGTTTTAAGCATAATGCTATAGTCATGTCCAAGACATCAAATTCTTTTGGGAAGGATTGAAAGGCTTTCGAGGCCAATTAGTCTGTCTTTGAGTAGGACACATATTATATGAATGATCATCTATTAAGCATTATTTAAACCTTTGCCTGTAAAAGTGTTTGAGAAAATAAGTGCATATAAATTCCAGAATTCAGGACTTTGAAGGTGGGGTTGTACAAAGAAGCTGAGATAATCTGGAGGTGTCAGTCAAGGGAAATGGCAAAGCTGAAGGTGTCTATAGCACCAGAGTTTTTTTGTTCTGCTTTCGGGTTACCAGCATTACAAAACCCTTAAAAAAACCTTATAGTTTGAGAAAAAAGATTCCAGATGGACTGGAGAAAAAGATAGATATGGTTCCCCATTATTCCGGTTCAAGGACTGTGTGTTTGTTGCAACTGGCCTCATGTCTTGAACTAAAGATACTCATGTTGGCAGTAATGTCTTCATTCTGGTGACAAAGAGATCCAGCTGGGTTGCCACTCTTAAGGAAAGAATTTAACTGAAAACCTCTTTCCAACAGACATTTCTGCTAACATTATGTCTGATCTAGATAGAGCATCTTCCCCAGACACTGCCAACTCTTGGAGATAAGAGGCTTGGTGAGAAAATTCTTTGGACGTAGCCAACAAAAGAATCTTTTCCACAAATTTTGAGAAGCAGGGATTGGCAGAAGCCTTTGTTTATTAGACAGCAGACAGCCACAGTATTGTCCACCAGATATAAAATTTTGCTCCTCAATCTTAGCATATTTTGGGAGATGAAAAATCATGGGATCACCTTATTGATATGAAATGACTTTCGTACCTCCTTTCAAGGCCCCTCACTTACATGACCCAGCAAATGAATGGAAACCGTGGTGTAGCGGTTAGCGTCTCTGACTGTGACGCATTCACGGGCCGCCCGGAGTCGAGCACATAGGTTCGAATCCTGGTTGCGGCAGTCGGTCCACAGTCAACCCAGCTGTTCATCCACC
>JAYMFT010257266.1:0-10818 GCA_038088735.1 Panulirus argus
CGTCAGGGGTGTGTGATCTCCCCATGGTTGTTTAATTTGTTTATGGATGGGGTGGTTAGGGAGGTAAATGCAAGAGTTTTGGAGATATGGGAGAGTATGCAGTCTGTGAGGGAAGAGAGGGCCTGGGAAGTGAGTCAATAGTTGTTCGCCAATGATAGAGTACTGGTGGATGATTCGAGTGAGAAACTGCAGAAGTTGGTGACTGAGTTTGGAAAAGTGTGTGAAAGGACAAAGCTGAGAGTAAATGTGAATAAGAGCAACATTATTAGGCTCAGCAGGGTTGAGGGACTAGTTAGTTGGGAGGTAAGTTTGAATGGCAAAAAATTGGAGGAGTGAAGTGCTTTAGATATCCAGGAGTGGACTTGGCTGCGAATGGAACCACAGAAGCGGAAGTGAGTCATATGGCGGGGGAGGGGGCAAAGGTTCTGGGTGCAATGAAGAATGTTTGGCAAGAGAGAATGTTATCTTAGACAGCAAAAATGGGAATGTTTGAAGGAATAGTAGTTCCAACAATATCATATGGTTGCAAGGCATGGGCTATAGACAGAGTTGTACGGAGGTGGGTGGATGTGTTGGAAATGAAATGTTTGAGGACAATATGTGGTGTAAGGTGATTTGATCAAATAAGTAATGTAAGGGTAAAAGAGATGTGTAGTAATGAAAAGAGTGTAGTTGAGAGAGCATAAGAAAGTGTGTTGAAATGGTGTGGACATATGAAATGAATGAGTGAGAAAAGGTTGACAAAGAGGATATATGTGTCAGAGGTGGAGGAAACTAGGGGAAACAGGAGACCAAACTGGAGGTGGAAGAACGGAATGAAAAAGATTTTGAGCGACCATGCCTGAACATGTAGGAGGGTGAAAGGTGTGCACGGAATAGAGTGAACTGGAATGATGTGGTATACTAGGGTCGACATGCTGTCAATGGACTGAACCAGGGCATGTGAAACATCTGGGTAAACCATGGAAAGGTCTGTGGGGCCTGGATGTGGATAGGGAGCTGTGGTTTTGGTGCATTACACATGACAGCTAGAGACTGAGTGTGAGTGTTTCCTGGCACTACCTCACTGACGCATGGTGTGGTGATGTTTCCTGTGGGGGCTGGGTGGCACCAGGAATGGATGAACATGAGCAAAAAGTGTCTAGATAGTGAACTCGTCCCTATCAGTTTGTCTTGAAACATTGCCAGGAAACATGTTTTCTTGCTTTTAAGCAAAAATATGGGTCTTTTTTCACGAAAAACTTCCACCTGGAGCAGAATAAGTGAAAATATCCCTAAACACTAAGACTGTGAGGAATAGTAGCATCCCTCCACTCTCAATACCACAGTTGAAATAATCCCTCCACTCTCAATACCACAGTTGAAATAATCACATCATTTGATTTCTAAGACCATTTAATGCAGCTAGACAAAATATATTATCCCAACACAAGCAAATACTAGGAAATGTTCTGCAAATGCAACTAGCTGTATGAAAATCTTAGCATAAATATTTTTTTTGCAGAAACTATAAAGTATGTACCCTAAATCTCAGCTGTCTTAAGTGTGTACTGTAACAAAGTGGACCACTGCAAATCAAGGGTTACTGACAAGCAAAAAGACAGAGTTACCAACAATAACAATAAAAAACATGCAGTATCATACCACAAAAAACTGTATAACTTACTTCTGAAATGGCTTCTTGAGTGGAAAATACTTTTGAGGTGAAACATAAGGTTGTGGAAATTCATATTCATACACTGGCTCTCGCATCTCTGAAATGACCAAAATGACATATCTTCACATGAGTATGTTACGAAATCTGGACCAGACAAACCAACAGCTAAAACTTTAAGAATGTTATTCAGTAATGTACCAACACCAGCAGAGTAACTAATAAGAAGGAATAGGTATTCTACATTACTTGAATTAAGATTTGGAATAAGATTTAATATCTAATGTTGAGGAAGAGGAATGAAATAACTTCTAGCATATCAGTAAACTGAAAAATCTTCTGAGGACACTGAAAAGGTAAGAAAGCTAAAGGGAACTGATTTCTAACTTTTGGTGTAAGAATGGGCATAAAAGTTTAACATTTAATATGCTCCCATCGCCTGGCAACACTTATGGGATTGCTCCCATGATCATATGATGCTTTAAAGTTTCCTGTCTCTGTTTAACATCACATAGCCCAGCAGATGTCTATTTCTACCAATTGTCTAAAAATATAACAAGTAACCAACTGTTGTAGCTGTAAAAAATATCTCCCGCATCTCAGTCACCTACAGAACATCAAGAGAGAGCGCATGTACCTAATCTGGACATGATGCTAGAAGTATGTGCTCAGTACTGTAGTTGGGTTTAGAAGAAAGGAAACAGTTTCTTTGGTATCAGTGCAGACGTCTTAGGTGCAAAGAAAGATATTTGTTCAAATATTCAAAAAAGATATTTGTTCAATTATTCATATAAAGTTTTATGTAATCATCATGTAAATCTATCTATCTATAGATATATCTGATGCCTATTCCCTTCCAGAACTCTCCTCAAGCGGGTGGCCACAACAAAAGAGTCTCCACTTATCCCTGTCCTTACACACCTTCCTTGCATACACCATTCCATGCATTCTTCCACCATTTCTCTCCCTCCAGTACTCTTTTGCTCTATTTCCCCATGTCACAAGTGGCCTCCTGTTCACACTAGCCCCTTTAATTTTAATATAACACACTCTACTTGTAAACTACCTATCTTGCACTCTTTCCACATGCCCAAACCACCTCAAAATATTATGTTTCACCCACTCTACCACTCCATAATGGCATTCCCTGCCACACGAAATTTCTTATACACCCCCTCAGTACAAATCTAGTCATACCACATGATCCTCTCATATACCTCATTTCCACAGCCTGAGTTCTTGACCTCTGTAGCTCATCCCATGTCCATGTTTCTGCTACACAAATCAGGGTCTGAGAAATATGCTGTTCTTTAATCCTTTCACCACTTCAGTACTCTTTATTATTCTGCTTTGGGACCTAATGACTTATCTACCCAGTACTTCTTATATCTCCTTATATCTGTTTCCATATCTCCAAACTTACCCAAGATAGCTCTCAAATACTTAAATTCTCTCACCTCTTCCAGTCTTTCTCCCCCAAATCTATAACACAATTTAATACACTTTCTTCTTTCACTCTACTGAGGTGTGCAAAATCTACTCTTTCACTCTTTTCCTTTCAAGCGCCATTGCTTTACTTTAACTCGCATTTACTTTCAATAGCCTATGTTTACATACATAATAAAACACACAAGTTTCTGCTACTCCTCTTCACTCCCAGCAAACAACACAATATCATCTGCGAACAGGCTTGCCAGCAACCATACCTCATCACCATCTTCCACCTTTACACACCTTTTCCCTAGTTTTGCTCTTTTCCCTCTTATCACTCTATCCATTTGTATGTTAAAAAGCCACAGTGACATCACACAGCCCTGCCTCACTCCCACAAGAATAACAAAACTTTTGCTCAACAATCTATCCATTCTTACACATGTATTTGCTCCTCTACAGAAAGCCTTCACACCTTACAACAGTTGTTCCCCTTCCCCATATATCCTTAACATATTCCATAAAGCATTCCAATCGACTCTTTCACACACTTTCTACAGATGCATATATGTTGCATACAGCTTCTTAACTTCCACTAGATACCTATCCACAATCATTCTCACTGCAAAAGTCTGATCTGCACACCCTCTACCTTTCCTAAAACACTTACTCTGCATTCAGTCACTTTCATCACTCTATCACTTAAACACACTTACTCTGCATTCAGTCACTTTCATCACTCTGTCACTTAAACACACTTACTTTGCATTCAGTCACTTTCATCATTCTATCAATCAACACTGTTGCATACACTTTTCCTGGCATACTCAACATACTTCTCCTATAATTGCAACATACATCCTTAGCACCCTTTCATTTAAATAAAGGAACAATAATAACTTTCACCCAGTCCTCAGGTACAAGCTTTTGCTTCCATTCTAATTTACCTATCAAATGCATCCACACTATCACACTTTCTCACCCATACTTCAACATTTCATCTGTAATCTCATCCACAAGTGCCTTTCCTACCTTCAGCCTCATCATTGCCCTTTTAAACTCCTTTTTTGCTATAGGCCCTTGCACTTGTATCCTTTCCCTTCCATCCTCCATATCTGTGCATGTAACATCTGTTGCCTCAACTTTTCCCACCTTCATCAGTTTATCAAAATATTCTTTCCATCTTCCATCCACTTCCTCCTTTTGATTTAACGACTCCCCTTCCTTTTTTTACACATTTACATTTCCACTCTTACATCCACCTCTTTCCTTTTTCACCTCCTTCCTGAATAATATCTTATTTTACTTAAACTTTTCACTTAACTTTCTTCCAAAATCTTCATCTGTTCTTTTCTGCTTTCCTCTATCAGCCTAACATTCCATTTAGAATCTTAAATTCTTCCCTCCTCCTTTGCTGAACTTCCATTGGCACATTTACAGCAATCCACTATGTTGCCTTCTTTTTGTCTTCCACTGCATTTTCAATCTCATCTGACCACAATGCACTTCCACTTTTCTTTTATCTTAAAACCTTGTAGTATATAACTACTGATTCTACAACCTTTAACTGTCATGCTCTAAACATCTTAAATACCTCATTTATACAGGAGTGCATCACTACATTTACACTTTTATCTAAACTTTGTATGACACTTCTTTCATATTCTTCCTAGCATTCTTTCTGAGTCATCTTCTCCCTTACCAACACTCTTACCTCTCCATTTTTGCTTACATCATAACTCCACTTCTCCCTGATCCTCACCACCACAGAAACTGCAAAATGGTCTGAATCTCCAGAGAATCCTCTCACAACTTGAGCATCCACATAATCAATCAAACCCTTTTGTTCTTGTCTTCCATCATTTCTCATTGTATTTATAATCCCCATTACAACTCCCTTTCTCTCCTTCTTAAACCTATTTGTGTGGTCGTTCAAATTTATCCAGAAACACTTAATTTCATCATTGCCTCGAACAGTCTTCATATTCACAAGCACATATACACATACCTAAGCATACTTCATATTTCCAGTCTTTCCTTTCACCTATACTATTCTTGATCCATTCCATCAAAGGTCTATAGCACCCACACATATTCTTGGTGATAGCACAATTGTATATTTTTCTTTCCCTCTTCCCTGAAAATTTTCATCCATCCTCATCAGTAATACTCCTTCTCTGCTCTCCCACAACTTGCATTCATCATTCCATTTTCACTCCATACACCCTGCCCAAAGATCTAACTTTCCCCAGTCCCCTGCACATCCAAACTACAACTTTTAAAATCCTTCACAAGCTCCCTCCTTTTACTCTCACCAGTCATACCATCCCATCAAATGCTCTGTAACACTCTCCCATACTCTTAATGATAGCACATCTGTCTTTCCCTCTTCCAGATAATTTTCATTCCTCCATTCAAACTCACTCTCCAACTAACCTGTCCCTTAAATATGCTAAACCTAATAACCTTGCTTTTATTCACATTTACTGTTAACCTCCTCCTTTTACATAGCCATCCAATCTCAGTTACCAACTTCTGCAGTTTCACACTCAAATCTGCCACCAGTTCTGTATCATTAACAAACAACAAGTGACTCACTACCCCTCTCTCCATGACTCATGCATTTACCTCCTTCATCATCCCATCTATCAACATCACACACCCCTGCCAAAGACCAACCCACACTTGGAACCATTCATTCTCTTTGACTACTCATACATATGCCTTACACTCTTGATAAAATATTCTCATTGCTTTCAGCAGTTTTCCTCTAACACTGTATATTCTGAAACCATACTGTTCTTCCCCACTCTGATGCTCTGTACATGGCTTTGCCTTCACAATCACTACCCTTCCATACACCTTATCAGGAACTATCAACAAACTTATATCACTGGGGTCTGAACACTCACCTTTATCCTCTTTGCCTTTATACAGTGGCACTCTACATACATTTTGCCAATCCTAGGCACCTCACCATGATGCATACGTACACTGAAAATCTTAACTAGCCAATAAATTTAACAGCAATATAATCAACTCCAGTTGTCTTACCACATTTCATCCTTGGTAAGGCTTTCACCTCCTGTTCTCTCTTCACTAAAACACTCTCTATGACTCTCACTTCACATACCACCCTGACCCAAACACCCTACATCTGTAACCCTATCATCAAACACATTCAACAGTCCTTCAAAATGCTCACTCCATCTCCTCCTCACATCATCATCTGTTATCACTTACCCTTTTCCTCCTTCACCAATGCTCCTAACTGCTCTCAAAATTTTCACATATTATTAACCTTCTTCCAAAACATCTCCTTATTCTCAATAAAGTTTACTGATACTTGCTCATCCCAACACTCATTTGCCCTCTTTTTCTACCCCTGCTCCTTCCTCTTGACATCCTGCTGCTTCATCTTGTACATCCCCTATTCATAAGCACTTCTTCCCTGTAAGTTCTGCACAAATGCCTCTCTTTTCTCTTTAACTAGCAACTTTATTTTTTTGCTCCACCAGTCAATTCCCTTTCTAATCTGCCCCTACTACCTTGTGTATGCCACACACATTTCTTGCACTGGCCAGCACTGCTTCCCTAAATACCTCCCATTTCTCATCCACTAACCTTGCCTCATTTATTCTCACTATTTACCAATCTATACTCAGTCTTTCCAAGTATTTCTCCACACAGGCCTCTTTTCCAGGCTCACTTACTTTCACCACTTTCTTCTCACCAATATTGTTTCCCATTTCCTAAAATATTTACAAATCTTCACCTTAGCTCCAGAAAACAGCAATCAGACATCCAAACAGCTGCCCCTCTTTGCACATTTACATCCAAAAGTCTCTCTTTTGTGTGCCAACCAATTAATATGCAATCCAATAATGCCTGTTGACCATCTTTCCTACTCACATACGTATACTTGCATATGTCCCTCTTTTTAAACCAAGTATTCTCAATCACCATCCTTTTTCAGCAAACAACTCCACAAACTCTTCAATCTTTCCAATCAATATACTGAATACCCCCATGACTTCCTAATCATACACTGAACTGCTACATCACATCTTCACATTCTAATCATGCATCAAAACTGCTGACACACTCACTCAGCTTCTCCCAAAACACTTGACTTCTTATGATCTTTTTTCTCAGGGCTGGGTACATAAGTGCTAAAAATCTTCCATCTCTCATCATCCACTTTCATTTTTACCAAAACCAGTTCAGAACTCGCTGCCTCACAATCTTTCACACACTCCTACAACTTCTGCTTCAGGAGTTATGCTACCCCTTCCTTAGCTCTTGTTCTCTTACCAACCCCTGACATTCCTCCTAAGACATTTCTAAAACATTCCTTCCTTTTACTCTTGAGCTTTGTTTTACTCAGAGCCAGAATATCCAGCTTTCTTTCCTCTTGCAAACTACCATATAAAGTAAATAAAGCAAGAGGAGTAGCTGAGGAATGGGAGATATTTAGGGAAGCAATAATGGCATGTGCAAGAGATGCATGTTACATGTGAAAGGTGGTAGGTGGGCAGATTAGAAAGGGTAGTGAGTGGTGGGATGAAGAAGTTACTAATGAAAGAAAAAAGAAAGGCATTTGGGCATTACATTCTGGGAAGGAAAGCAAAAGATTAGGAAATGTAAAAGACAATGTGGCATATTGTTAAGAGGAAGGTAAAGGGGTTAAAAAGGAGGACAAAAGAGAGTTTGTGAAAGCAATTATCAGTTAAATTCAGGGAGAATAAAAAGATATTTTGGAAGGAGGGAGAGAGCGAGAGAGAGAGAGAGAGAGAGAGAGAGAGAGAGAGAGAGAGAGAGAGAGAGAGAGAGAGAACAAATGGGAACATTAGTAAAGGGGTCAAAAGTGGAAATGATAACAGAAAAGATGAGGTGAGGAGGAGATGGAATGAGTATTTTGAAGAACTATCAATTGCTTTTGATGATACAGTGGCAGATGTAGGGTGTTTGCATTGTGGTGGTGTGCAAAGTAAGTGTGTCATGGAGAGTGGTTTAGTGAAGAGATAAAGAGGTGGTGAAAGACTTGCATAAGAGGAAATATGCCAAGATGGCTAGAGTGGATGGTACAACAGTTGAATCTATCAAGAATGGGGCGACTGTGTTGTTGATTGGTTGGAAAGGATTTTCAATGTACGTATGAAGCATGGAGAGGTACCTGAGGAATGGTGGAGTGCTTGTTAAGGGCCACTGCATAAAGGCAAGGGGGATAGAGGTTAAGTGCTCAAACTACAGAGGTATAAGTTTGTTGAGTAAACCTGATAAGATGTATGGGAGGGTATTGATTGAAAGAGTGGAGGCATATACAAACCATCAGGTTGGGGAGGAAAGTGTGGTTTAGAAGTGGTAGAGGATGTGTGGATCAGGGGTTTGCTTTGAAGAATGTGTGCAAAAAAAATACTTAGAAAAACTGATGCATTTGTATGTGGCATTCATGGATCTGGTGAAAGCATATGAGAGGGTTGATACAGATGCTATGTGGAAGCTCTTAAGAATATATGGTGTAGGAGGTAAGCTGCTAAAAGCGGTGAGAAGCATGAGTACGAAAAGGAAGAGAGAAGAGTGAATGGTTCTCAGTGAAGGTCAGTCTGTAGCAGAGGTGTGTGAAGTCACTGTGTTTGTTTAATTTGTTTATGGATGGGGTGAAGAGAGAGGTAAATGCAAGTATTGGAAAGAGGGGCAAATTTGCTATCTCTTGGGAATGAGAGTGCCTGGGAAGTGAGTCACTTGTTGTTCAACAATGATACAGCACTGGTGGCTGATTCGAGTAAGAAACTGCAGATGCTGGTGATTGAGTTTGGAAGAGTGTTTGAAAGGAAAAAGTCAGGAGTGAATGTAAATAAAAGCAGGGTTATTAGGTTCAGTAGGGTTGAGGGACATACATACATTGAATATCCTTGCCAATCAATCAACAACAGAGTCATCCCCTTTCTCAACAAAGTCAGCAGCAATGCCATCCCCTCCTATTGCCTTGCCAATTTCATCTTACACAAAGCTTTCACAACCTCTTCCCTCTTCACCAAACCATCCTCCAAGACTCTCTCACTTCACATACAACCCCGATCAAAACACCCTACATCTGTTAATCTTTCACCAAACACATTTCACAATACTTCAAAATACTCACTCCATCTCCTTACATCATCACTAACTGTTATAAATTCCCCTTTTGCTCCCTTCAATAATGTTCCCATTTGTTCTCTTGTCTTTCAAATATAATCTACTTCCTTCCAAAACATCTTTTTACTCTCTGTGAAGTCTAATCATACTCTCTCATCCCAGTTCTCATTTGCCCTCCCTTTCAATCCAGGCACCTTCTTCTTGACATTGTGCCCCTTTCTCTTACATATCTCCCAATCAATTGCACTCCATCCTTGTAAGTACTGTCCAAATGCCTCTCTTTTCTCTTTCACTAGCATTTTTACTTCTTCATCCCACCACTCACAACCTTCTCTACTCTGCCAAACTCCCACCTTTTGCATGCCACATGCATCTCTTGTACATGCCATCACTTCTTTCCTAAATACCTACATTTCCTTGTCTACTCCCCTCACTTCACTTGTTCTCACCTTTTGCCATTCGACACGCAATCTCTTCCGGTATTTCTTTACACAAGTCTCCTTTCAAAGCTCACTTACTCTCACCACTCTCTTCTCCCTGACATTCTCTTCTCTTTATGGAAAACCTCTACAATCTTCACCCTCCCATCCAAGAAATAAAGATCAGACATCACACCAGATGCACCTCTCAGCACATTTACTTGCAAAAGTTTCTCTTTTCATATGCTTACCAATAAACAGGTAATCTAATAATGCCCAATGACCATCTCCCTAACTCACATGCATATACTTAAGTATATTTTCTTTTTAAACCTTGTATCCCAATCACCAGTCATTTCTTCAGCACACAACTCCACAAGCTCTTCGCCATTTCCATTCGTGATGCTGAATACCCCATATGAACCAATTATACCCTCAACTGCCACATTACTTACCTTCACATTTAAATCACTCATCACAAATACCCAGTCTCGTGCACCAAAACTGCTGACACAAACACTCAGCTGCTCACCAAATACTTGCCCCTCATGATTTTTCTTCTCGTGGCCAGAAATATAAGCCCCAATAATCACTCATCTCTCACCATCAATTGTCAGTTTTACCCATATCAATCTATAATTTACTTCCTTAAACTGTATCGTACACTCCCAAAACTCCTGCTTTAGTAGTATTGCTACTCCTTCCTTAGCTCATGTCCTTTCATTAACCCCTGACTTTACTCTTAAGACACTTCCAAACCATTCTTACCATTTATCCTTGACCTTTTTTCACTCGAAGCCACAATATCTAAGTTTCTTTCCTCAAACATACTACCCATCTCTCCTCTCTTCTCATCTTGGTTACATCCACACACATTCAGACACCCCCAATCCGAGCCTTCGAGGAAGATGAGCACTCCCTGCTTGACTCCTTCCTCTGTTTCCTTTTTAGAAATCTAAAATACAAGAAGGGGAGGTTTTCCAGCCCTCTATTCCTGCTCCCTTTAGTTGCCTTCAATATGTGTGTGTGTGTGTGTGTGTGTGTGTGTGTGTGTGTGTGTGTGTGTGTGTAAAATATATATATCATTATTACATTTATAATTATCATCATTATTATTATTATTATTATTATTATTATTATTATTATTATTATTATTATTATTATTATTATTATTAT
>JAYMFT010257277.1:0-10818 GCA_038088735.1 Panulirus argus
GTTGAGTCATCAGCGTAAGAGTGCATTGGGTTACTTGTGGAAGAGAGAAACTCGTTGAAGAAAAGGAGAAAAAGTATGACAAATACTTAGAGAAACAGGATTTGTGTGTTGCATTTATGGATCTGGATAAAGCGTTCCGAATATATGGTGTGGGAGGAACACTGCCAGAAGCAGTGAGGAAATTTCATCCTGAGGGTAAGGCGCGCGTGCGAGTAGGAAGCGAGGAGGGTGAGTGGTTCCTGGTGAAGGCGGGTCTGCATTACGGGTGTGTAATGTCACCATGGCTGTTTAATCTGTATGTGGGTCGGGTGGTGAAGGAGATGAATGCAAGGGTCTTGAAGAGAGGGGCTAACGCTTGGATTTACCTCCAGCCATTGCTCGTGTTCCTACAGCGAGTCAAACTCGATTGTCAGACCTAGAAGAAAGGAGAATTTTCCATACTGATTGATCCTTCAGTATGAAATTCTACTGAAAAATAGATTAAAGCAAAATATCGAATGTCAGTAGAGTACAGAATAGTTAAACACACAAGTGATCTTGATTGCTATTAATGTTTCTCTCACTTAACGTCGCTGGCAAAATCTAAATGCGTATTTTTCCTAAACACCCGTGGGAGGAATGCGAGAAATATTCTTAGAAGCAATACCAGGAATATCTTTAGAAAATCATCAGAAATAAGGAATCTGGTCCAACAGGATACTGTTTTAAGGTTTATGTGAGGATAAATATTCTCTAATGTCGTAATGATATCCACACTTATTTTCCCCCTTCCTCTCTCTAGTCATATCTACTTTTCCCATACACGTGACCGGAAAGAAAAAAAAACACTGGAAAGACTTCCTATAAAGAGTTAAAGTCTGTCGGACGTAGGAGAGGGGGGAGGGGGGAGGCAGGACCAACCAGGGGTGCAAGGTCATTAGTGGGGAACCCCTGGGTAGTAGGACCCCTCCAGGATACCCAGGGGGGAAAGAGACGAAGGAAAATCATATATACTATTGTGTGTGTGTGTGTGTGTGTGTGTGTGTGTGTGTGTGTGTGTGCGTGTGTGTGTGTGTATGTGTGTGTGTGTGTAACCACCTATATGTAATTGCCTATGCGTAATGTACGAAGAGGGAGTTCTTAAGACTTGTGGGCCCCATCTCTTGACCTTTCTCTTACTAACATACGAACAACTTTTCAACTTCTGCATACTGTCCATATTCACTGTCTCGTAACTCGGTTTTATTTCCATGAATTCACGACGCTTATACAACGAAGAAACTCCTTTACGTGCCTCCTAGTATGTTACTTGCTTAACTTTATTTTATGGCCTCTGGTCGTTCTATACTGACATCTTTCGGAGTCCTACTCTCTCTCTATTCATAACAGTATCATGAGCTTACCATGAAGTCATTCGGTCATTATGACACCATTCTCTCATTATATCATGCTGTCATTATGACATGACACAGTCATTATGATAAGCAAAAGCATTTCCTTTAATATACTTTACAGTCATTTTTGTATCATAACATGTTAAGGAATTTAGTTCACGTGTGAATTTAAACATTATGACACTAGGAAATGGTCAACTCTTCTGCCACGGAAATTCACGTTCTGAACACGTAGCTGAACCTGTCTGCAGTGTCACAATTTTACACTGACACAGTCCCGTAGTGTTGCAGTCCTGCAGTGACACAGTTCTACGGTGTCTCACAGATTTGTGGTGGCATATAGTCACATAGTATCACTGTTCTGCGTGGCAACAGTCCTGGAGTGGCATAGCAATGCGGTGCCACACTCCTACAGTGCCACAATCGAACGACGTCACAGCTCAACTGTGCCAGAGCAGTCATGCAGTGCCACAATCCTACAGTGTCCCAGTCCTAGGATGTCACAGTCCTAGACTTCCACAAGTCCTATAGCGACACAGTCCTACGGTGCCACACGCCTAAAATGTCACAGCCAGTCTTGCAGTGCCACCACACCCCCACAGTGCCACAGTCGGTCGGTTTTGCAGTGCCTGAGGTCCTCATGGTTCAGTGCGTGGCCAAGCAGCCCCCGAGGACCACGTATCATTAGCATAATATTGACAAACTAACCCCCAGGGAGACGTGACCCCGAGCGAAACACGGGGAATGACGAGAAAATGCTCTGCTTTCCTCCTTCCTTGGAATCCCGCGGAAAAATATTTCCAGGAATAAGGAACGTGCTGGAAACAGGAGGCTGGCTTGGAACAGGTGCTTCCGTTGACGTAAGGGGAGTTCGTAAGAATCTAACCATTCGTTAGCAAGCTTCGCCATGTCTGAAGGCCTTGTTAGAGGAGACGTCCGTAGTTGGGAAGGAGTTCACCTTTGCTGTCGGCTAGTTACGTCAGTTCCTTTCTTAGTTGCTAGCAAGCTTGCGTCTGGTGGAGACGCAAGGTAAACAGATCTGTGAGAAGCAGGAAAACATCACACGTACCTCAGCAGCAGCAGTAGTAGTAGCCCGTTGCACTTTTGTTTCCGTTCTGTGCTTTAATAAATTCGCATCTCTTAACTCCCTCAGAATATACTGTTTCTGTGTTTGGCTCTTAGTATAAACACCAATATCATTAAAGACTCCTTAGAATTCTTAATCATCTGCAGTTGGGTGAAGTTTGTTTTGTAAATCTTACGTCAAAGTTTTGTTCTGGTTTACATTATTATCACCATCTCAGCTTACAACACTCACCCACCCTAGGCGGAGGTGGGGTTCCAAGTGCTGCATGTCGTCCTGAGGGATGATCCCCTAGTGTGACAATATGGCAATGAAACTTGATGTAAAAAGAAACAGGAGGAAGGGTTCAGTTTCAGTTCCAGTGCCACATTCTCTCACACACACATACACACACCGTTGCTTCAGGGTCACATTGCTGTCGCCTCCTGGTGTTTCGTGTCGCTTCTCAGCTTATTTCTAGGACAGGGAGGGAACTCCTGACCTGCCCTTGCTTAGTTTACGAAGTATTTCACCAACGCCATCTGTTGAGTGATCAGTATACCTTAGACATCGTCCGCTGGGTTATCACTGTGGCTTATCTGCCGTCCGCTGAGGGAGATGTACGTATCTCAGACGTCCTCATCTGAATAATCAGCATCCCTTCAACCCGCCTCTCCCGCTTGAGCGGTGCACGTACACACAGTACGCGCCGTGGAAGGGGGGAATCTTCCAGTCGAGAGATTATTATCAATCACCTCTCGGCGGGAGGCCATCAGTGCGAGTGAAGCCTCCATCCTCGTCTCCCGGGATGTGACGGTGACGGCGGATCTCCTCGGTGCCTTTACTCGCCGGAGGTGTTGCGAGGCGAGGAATACGGATGTTGGTTACACCCCCCCTCGCCTCGCTCGACGCTAGACAAGGGTGACAGGCAGGTCGTGAAGTCTTCCCAAGGAAGGGGTCGGTCTTCATGTACGTATGTATGTTCGGATCTCTCTACATTGATCAGGGGGCTGTAAACAGCATATTAATGTGCACACACACACAGACACAGACAGAAGGACACAGACAGACGCAGACAGACGCACAACACAACAGACTGTCTCCTCGCCAGGGTCAAGCGGTTCTCGCATCGTAGGTAAAGCATGAGGACCAGAGGCTTCCGGTGTTGTGGGGTCAGCCCCTTTATTTATTGCTGGAGGGCTCTTGTTCCCGACTACCCTCCTGGACTCCAATGTTCCTCGTCCAACGAGACGTTGGGGCCCATCGCCCTCCTGGACTTCGATGTATAGCTCATTCAACCAACCCTGGTCGACTTCGGGTCTCTGGGTCCTAGTCCCCCCGACAAATTTTGACCTCAGTGCAACTGGGTCTCAAACCCTTTGTGACTATGAGGAAGCTATTCGAAATAGCTCTCATTCCCGTTTTGAATATTTGGGACCTGACGATAAGCTCTTGAAAAAAGGAGGGAGGCGTGAGCGGAGTGTAGCTGTCGAACTGATCTTCAGCTCAGCTAAATAAGCTGATTCGTAAGCTCAGCTATAAGTATTGATTTATAGCTCAGCTAAAGCACTGTTCCATACCTCATCTGTATAAGTAATTTGTGTGTCAGTTGCAGTACGTAAACATCATTTAGTTGCCTTAATTCTCTTCCTCCCTCTCTCTCGGCTCCACAGACCTTCATCATCGGCAACCCGTGACTAATTATGCTGGGAGGACATTATACAACTTGAGTAAAACGTAATTAACAGCACTAATTGATAGCTGGGCTCCGTTCTGCAAACGGCCGGGGAAGTTGTTACTAAACAAGCAGCGGCAACTCTCATTCCATTCTCCCGTTGATTTAAGATTATATGTCAATTGATGATTTTCATCGCCCAAAGGTTTTATCATCGTTTTTCTGTATTCCTTCACTGCGAGTGCATCAAGTGAAGAATGAATTATTCAAATCTATGAAGAAGAATATGATTATTTCTTTTTTTCCTTTTTTTTTCCCACGGTCTTTTTCAAATTTTCTGCGATTGTGAGTGGATGAGTTGAAATGCAACCCCCACCCTTCCCCCTGAGCATTTCAAAGTAACGAATAAGGAAAAAAAAAGCTTTTTGCCTGGTTGCACTCGTCCAATTCTCTCTCTCTTTTTTTTTTTTTTATTTTTTGTCCCAGGGTCCCATTTTAGACTTTAATTACTTGGAAAAGTTTTGCAACCGTGTTGATGTAACAGCCAGACCTGTGGTGACTTGAAGGGTGTTCAGACTGTTGTGAGAGAGAGAGAGAGAGAGAGAGAGAGAGAGAGAGAGAGAGAGAGAGAGAGAGAGAGAGAGCAGAGGTGTCCACAACAGGAGAGGGAAGAATGCCTTAAGGTGGTAAGACCTAGAATAACGACTGATAGCTTTGTACTGGATAGAAATTATTAGATATTTATATAGATTAGGTGGATAGAAATATAGATTATGCACTCGTCCTATTGCCTGGAAGAAGCGTCATCGCTTCGAGTCCCTTCCTAGTCATCGTACTCTTGCGACCCAAGTCGTAAACCTCACTTTTCATGAGGTTCTGGCTGTAGATAAACGAACCACTACTAGTGTACATGACGGGGTTCCATTCCCTTTGCGCGCGTGTCGGATGAAGAGCTGGGTCTTGCTCTGGTCGGATCCATCGGAACCCGAGGGAATCTGGAACAAGCCCTTAGGGGTTTCCGGACTCGACCAACCCTGCTGCTGCGGTCGTCGTCGTCCCCTCCCCTGCGTTCCAGGTACTATTTCCAGTGAGGGTAGAAGAGTATCTCCTTCCTTCCTTCCTTTTCTTAACTTTAGCACGTTGTTTTCCACCTCCAAGTCATAACGCTCTCCTTCCTTACACCAAACTCTCCTCCCCCCTCATTGTACCTCCCTCACACACTGTCTCCTCCTCAGCTGCCTCCTCCTCTACTGCCTCATCACTAGCTGTTCCCTCACACTACTTCCTCATCACCAGCTGCTCCCACTACTCCCCCCCACCCGCCTTCCCTCTCCGTCTGGTCCCCTTGCCAGCAGCTGCGACACACATAAACACTCCCCAGGACAGGTATTACCGGCAGAGAGTGTGTGGAGTGCTGAACGCTGAGGTTGTTTTATCATCTCTGGGTGTCGTGTCGGAGGAAGCGGGGTTGGACTGGCAACCGGAGGGTGTGGAGGGAATTCCGAAGCGGGTAAAGAAGGGGTGTTAGGTACCATAGGAAGTTGGGGATAGAGAGAGAGAGAGGGTTGGATAGGCTATGGAGGAAGAAGAAGTCTTGGATCTCTTAGAGGAGGAGAATGTTTCTTTCCACTCCGTTTTCTCTTTCAAAGACAACCAAATTCCTTTCATTTGTCGCCTCGTCAGCTCTGAAAGTTCCAGGACAGTGAGACCCTATTCAGCTTCCAGGAGGGTGAGATTTCTTTTCCCCCCCCCCCTCCCTTCAGCATCCAGGACAATGAGGTCCTTTTCATCTTCCAGGACACTGAGGCCATCTTCAGCTTCCAGATCATTGAGGCACTTCTTCAGGTTGCTGGACAGGAAAGGCTCTCTTCAGCTTCCGGGACAGTGAAGACCCCCATTTCAACATCGTGGAAGGTAAAGCCCTCTTCAGCATCCCCTCTGGAGTATAATACAACCTCCAGAAATCCCTAGATACTTGGACAAGATATGGAGTTGAAATCAAGTCAGAGAAAAACTCAATTTCCTTCCAGAAAAAGCCCCAAACTTTTCTATCCGTCTTTTCGATGGATGCCTCCATTGGATGGATGCTTCCAGTGACTGGATCTAAAAATACTTCCCTGCCGTCCGCCGCCCCTTTGTCAGCACAAGCCATGACAACAATGTTAATCTTTTCATCTCTCTCCTCTATGTGACCCTATTTCTTTTTATTGTTGAAATTCTCTCTTTTATACCATAGCTGAAATGGACGCCTCACTTACAAGTTACGTATGGAAATAGATACTCAGTTTGATGAGATTTAGATACGGTACTTGTGGTTGCTTAAGACCGATACTGTGAGGAGCTGTGTGGTGAAAAGGTACCACCATAAGGTACGGTACCCTATACTGGCCCTTAGGCACTAGGTACGGTACACTATACTGGCCCTTACGCGCCAGGTACACTATACCCTTAGGAAAGCATGATGCGAAGATGCGACCCTTGAGTGAGGGGATCTACCCTACAGTACGACTTCCCTTCCCTTGAGTGCTTGGGGCCTTGCCCCAGAACAGAGGAGGAGAAGACAAGGGAAGGTTGGTGGTGGTGGTGGTGGTGGCACGCCACAGCTTCTTCTTCTTCCTCTCCTTCTCCTCCTGCTCCTCCTCCACCACCTCCTCGAGTGGTGATGGTTCCTTGCCTCTCGCGTGAGGGAGTCTGAGGGAGAGGGAAGAAGGAGGGAGGCAGGCAGCAGTGCCTCCCTCTAGCTTGCAAAGCTGGTTCAGGTACAGGTCAGCAACTCGAACGAGGTGATAAACCATTTATCTTATCAGTCTGAGTGAAATTAAAAAACAAGAATATGAAAAAGAAAAAAAATCTCAAAAGCCAAAATATTGTGATCCATGATAGTTTTTCTCTCTTGACTAATACGTCTATGTCATGCACAAAAACGTCAGAAACTAATAATGGAAGAAATTATGATTGATAAATATAAATGGCATAAGTATATAAGTACCAAAAAAGTATACAAACAAGAATAGAAGTGATACAGCCGAGGATTCCTCAATCCCTGAGTAGCTTTCCGAGTCAAAGATAATTGGTTGTTTGTCATGTTTCATTACATGAACGTCCCAACTCACTGCTAATACCATAAGAGAACAAGGTCATTGATTAAGATATCTTTGAAGTGTCTCTTGGAAACCTGTAGACAAAGATGACGTTCGGCTATATGTCAGACCATAGCAACCCTAAAGTAATCACGGGTTCTTACAACGAGTCTGTTTACTTTATCGATCTACATTAGAATATTCGCTGCACGTGTAAACCATTGTGTTAATTACATGTTCATGTCTAGGCAGGCTTTACAATTGGCAAGAATATATTAGCCATCATTACCAACACGCTAACAACCAAGTGGCTGGAGTGATAACGACACCAACATCACTACCGTAACAACCAAATTAGTTGGATCTTGAAACGTCCTATAGGGATGATATCTCTAGAGCTGTATCATCCCTACACTTGTTTATAAACATTATGGCACTTTCCATTCATCCCTGCATCATCCCTATATCATTCCTGCATCATCCCAACATCATCTCTGCATCAATCATCCCTACATCATCCCTAAAACATCCCCGAATCATCCCTGCATCATCCCTGAATCATCTTATGAAATTTTTTTCTCTTTCTTTCCCTCTCTCTCTCTCTCTCTCTCTAACTCTTTCTTAACGGTGGGTGCTGTCTCCATGAGGAAACCTCGTCGTAGGTATGTAGCTGGGTACACAATCTCTCTCTCTCTCTCTCTCTCTCTCTCTCTCTCACACACACACACACACACACACCTTACCTCACAACATACTGAAATCCTTTGGGCCACAACACAACCACATTTTCCAAGTGTCCAGATACTGTCAGGCGCCGTGATGGGCTGACCACGGCCGCCACACACCGCCCGCCGCACCAGCTGGAGAGAGAGAGAGAGAGAGAGAGAGAGAGAGAGAGAGAGAGAGAGAGATAGAAATCGAACCAAATAATACAGCTTCCTGCAAAACCAGGCACGAGCCACGCGGACAAGCACCAAGACAGCCTCACATCGGCACTAACAAATAGACAGACCAACAAACAAACACGAGGATCCCAGAGGGAGAGAGAGGAGACATCTTCCCTGGATCAGTGGGACGGAACGGGACACTTCCCTTCCTTCCCAACATACACACACACACACACACACACACACACACACACAAAGTTTACAAAGTTATAACAACTAGATTTCCTTTCCCCCTAAACAAAATTTGCCTGATCATTCTAGGAGTTTTGTAAGTACGGACGTGCACTTCAGATCGTGAGGACGAAAGTGAGTTGGTAGTGTGAATGGTTGGTAGTGTTTGTAGTTTGGATGGTCGTAGTGTTGATAGTTCGGATGGTCTTAGTTTTGGTAGTTTTGGATGGTCGTAGTGTTGGTAGTTTGGATGTTCATAGTGTTGGTAGTTTGGATTGTCGTAGTGTTGATAGTTCGGATGGTCGTAGTTTTGGTAGTTTGGATGGTCGTAGTGTTGGTAGTTTGGATGGTCATAGTAAAAGTAACGGCGTCTTGAGTAGTCATGTGAATAGCTATAATTTCTCAGAAAAAAAGTTGTATGCTTTTCTAAAGTGAGTGTATTTAAGTAGAACTCTGATATCGTTTAAGTGAAGGTTTTAGAATCCTGATTGAGTATCACGACTGGAACTTATAATACGCCTTTTAAATTAAGACGCGGATTTAACTTTATTATAACCATTTAATATATCTTCCCGAGAGAAAATACTACATTTAATTCTCTCTTCGCTGTAGAGCTAATGTAAATTTTAACGATAAGAATATATTACAGTTCTCAAATGGGCAATTATGTAAATTAGTATTTGTCGGGCTTAGCACCATGCTGTTCCGATATACATTCTAAATGCAGCTGGCGTTTATATCAGTTTGCTAATGTTTGTTCATTTTTAAAGAGATGATAGTTTTCATGAATTTTCCAGACTGCCTTAAAGTGTTTTCATGCCATGCTAAGCCTGGGAGAGATCGCTCCAGGGGAGAAGTCTTGTGGAAATAACTCTCTGGTTATTTTGAAAAACTTCACCTCGTACTCTAAAGCGATCCTGTTAAAAAGGGTTTCATAGCCCACTTTTTGGGAACATTGTCTCCCTCTCTGACAAATCCTATTACAGAGACTTAAGTCCCCTATACTGAATAACTACTTCACTTCGCCTCCTTACCTTCGGAAGGTCCTATCAAGACGAGGTACGTTCCTGGGCTGAGAGACGACCGTCTCACACTCTGGCAAATCCTATCACAGAGGTTCTACTTCCATCAAAACTTCTGAAACGAGTGATTTTGTTTGTATTATTCTAATGGAGATGCGACCTGGAGAACGGTACATTTCCTGGAGGACCTGGTGTACCCTGGAGGATCTCACGTGCCCTTGAGGACCTCACGTGCCCTGGAAGACTTCACATACCCTGGAGAACCTCACGTGCCCTGAAGGATCTCACGTGGCTTGTAGGATCTCACGTGCTCCGGAGGACCTCACGTGCCCTGAAGGATCTCATGTGCCCTGGAGGAACCCAAGTGCCGTGGAGGACCTCATGTGCCCTGGAGGACCCAAAGTGCCCTGGAGGGCCTCACGTGCCCTGGAGGACCTCAAGTGCCCTGGAGAACCTCACGTGCTCTGGAGGACCTCAAGTGCCCTGGAAGACTTCACGTGCCCAGGAGGACTTCGCGTGTTCTGGAGGACTCCACGTGCCTTGGAAGATCAGGGAGAGTGTAAGACAATCCGTGCTTTCAAGGTTTTTCATCTCTTTTCTTACAGAAGATTATCTTGAAAAACAATTTATCTTTTTCTCCAAGAAATATATATGGTTCATTTATTTCAATAATGCATTTGATTCGTTTCAGTCAAGAATATACTTGGTTCATTTTACTCAAGAATACACGGAGTTGGAGACGAATGTCTCATAGACAAAATACGATTCTGACCACTAAACAAGGTTCGATTCCCTCTGAAAAACATAATTCCTAATCTCTAGCTTATTCTTTTGTCGCCTTATGCTCTTTACATCATTATTTACCGCTACGCTCGAGACTATATGTTTACAAGTCATGTGATGATTTTATTTCTGCTGAAAATAAATGTTTCAGTCTTGCTTCCCTGAAAAACATGCATATATATATAAAACCCATACATATGGTTCCTGCAGTAATATGAACTTGGAAATATCAGCACATGGGTCCCATAAATGATGTAGATATCACTAGCATTAGAAACCCAGCACTTGTCTATTCATAGGGTAGTTAAGATGTATTGTAAATCAATCATCATCACTACAAGAGCAAGAAAAATAAATTAAATGTATCTGTAGTGAGAATCCGTGTATGATTTGCTCTCAGAGTCCCTTTCTCTTCCCTTTTTTTTTCTCTCTCTCTCTTTATCCTTTCCTCTCTCTCTCTCTCTCTCTCTCTCCCTCCCTCCCTCCTTCCCTTGTCTTCTCCCCCCGGGAAGAGTGGAGGTACCAGCCATGGGGAGAGAGTGGAGGTATCAGCGGATGTCTTCATCTGTCCACACACATGAGTCTTCCACTCGCAGAATATTTCATTTCCTTGCCTGCGGTGCATCGGGGGTACGATTTGGATATTGATTTTATGTTTCCTCCATATTTGTGTCTCATAAAATCACACACACACACACACACAC
>JAYMFT010257288.1:0-10817 GCA_038088735.1 Panulirus argus
ATATATATAAAAAAAAATTATATATATATATATATATATATATATATATATATATATATATATATATATATATATGTATTATTTTCTTTTCCATACTTTTTAGCTGTTTCTCAAATTAGCAAGGAAGTGGCCAGGAAGATATGAAAAAGAAACCTCATTCACTTGCATCCATTCTCTAGCTGTCATGTGTAATGCACCAAAACCACAGCCTCCTATCCACAACCAGGCCTCACAAACCTTTCCATGGTTTCCCTTGGCTGCTTCATATGCCCTGGTTCAATCCATTGAATATACAACCTCAGGATTTCCCTTGTATGGGGTTCTTTCAGCTTAGAGGCTGTGCTCTAATCAGGAGCTATGAAATCACTTGCTGTGAAACAACATCTAGGCAGAGTTAGGTTATACCTGATCCCCCCCCCCCTGAGGACCACTGTTATGGGACCCCAACAGATCCAAGGCTGTGCTGCAGTGCGCAGCAGGGAAATGATGGGCTTGCTGGAGTGAGAAGTGCTTTGACAAGACTGAACTCCTTTTTTCCACTGACAATGATACAATTTTGCTAAAGGTGATACTGCCTGCTTGTGTGTGGCACAAGTGAAAAATAACCAACATGCAAAATTTATAGGTATATGTTCTAAGTATCTTGCTGGGTCTTTAAATCTTAAAGGTGTAAAGGTGCACAGAAGCTAATCTGGTTTAGAAAGACTACATGAGCAGGCACCTTACAATAACTGGAGGGGAAAAATCTAAGTCATATAATCCTTTTCTTGTTATAAATATCACCATGTTGAGGCAAATCTGAATAATCCTCCTTTGAGACACTTCTTTCTAAAAGATACTTCCCAATTCTGTAGTTCCACCTTCTCTACAAACATTCCCATTTTTACTCAATATAAATAATTCTCAACATTGATTGTCTCCCTATGTCCATACTACTTCAGTATTTTGCCTTTTTTTTTCTTTTATCCCCCTTTAACTTGATTGCTTTTCACCCTCTTTAACTTTATTACTTTTATCTCTCTTTAACTTCATTGCTTTTATCCCTCTTTAACTTCATTACACTTATGTGATCTCCACATTCACATTGAAAGACAGCCATATTGACCACTTGAACTCATACCATTCAGTTGTTGAAGTTCACATTTCATTGGCATAAATTAATGGGGGTTATTTCAGCATTTTTTCTTTAATATTATTAAAGCTTCATCTCTACTTATATATATACTAAAAGTTGGCATCTATTTCTTTGTCTCATCTTTTTTTCTTTAATATTATTACAACTTCATCACTACAAAAATATATACCAGAGGTTAGCTTCTATTTCACCATCTATACTACCAACACTCTGTAACTAACTCTTGTATTATCTGCTTCTTTTCTACATCTAATCATATTTAAACTGTGACTCCTGTTTCTCAAACAGAACCACCTCAGTCATCTGCCAGTACATTTTCATGTTTTTAAACTTACAATTATACAGTACATCCAGACTTTTGAAATATCACAATTTTGCAAGTTATCAGGTAACGCTCATTAATCAAAAGTTTTGAAGCGTTCACTTTACTAATGCCAATTTGTAACAATCAACTTTATTTATGTATATTGTAATGATTCCTTTATATCTGTAACATACAGACCTTCTGACATAGTGACAACTCATTAGCCATCTAAAAGGAAATGCACTATAATTCATTTAATGAAAACTTATACCTCAACTGTACTTATGAAATTTTATCCTCACCAAAAACTGTCTCATTAACAGTACTTACCCTCACTCCCATCAAGTGACAGGACACGATCAGAGACAATGCCAGATGTAGTATTAGATGAAGTGTTAGAGATAACTGAAACTCGCTGATCTGCTGAAGTCTTGGCTAAATAACCTCGTAGACCTCCTAAATTGTCAGTGACAACTCCTACCTCTCCATACCTCTCACCGTAGATGCAGCTTTCACGATATCGCCTGCGATCTGCAGGTGTAATAATGCTTTTTAATGTAGTGAAAAGTTTTGAGATGAGTTTGCATTATCAGAGTGAGTAGCCACATCCTATCTTTACAACAGGGAAACCTATTCCAGAGTTTCTTCAGAACACCAGGATCATTGTATACATATACCAGATAATTTAGGCATGCAGTTCTCTCAAATACACCCTCTGGCTTTTGATATTACTTTCAGTCTCCTATGAACCTCACTCCCTCTTTTCTTGCTGAACCTATGAGCAGTCTTTCATGTACTTTCTCAGAATGCCCATCCCACCTCAGAACTCAATCTTTTAATTTTTTTTTAATTATTATTCACCACACTTCTGTAAACTTACTCTCTACAATCATCTCTTATCAATGTTTTTACTGCCTACCCCTCAAATAGTTCTTTACAAAATTCTTTTAAGGAACGTCATGTATGAGCTAGGTAAACCTATATATGTATTTGATATATATATTATCCCTGGGGATAGGGGAGAAAGAATACGGCCCATGTATTCCCTGTGTGGCGTAGAAAGCGATTGAAAGGGATGGGAGAGGGAGGGGCTGGATATCCTCCACTCCTGTTTTACTCTTCCAAAAGAAGGAACAGAAAATGGGGCCAAGTGGGGAATTTTCCCTATAAGGCTCATTCATCAGTTCTTGACGCTACCTTGCTAACGTGGGAAAAGGTGAATATGTACATATAGTTATTCATTACAACTACCTCAGGACTCCTGTCCTTCAGAATGTAGCATAGCCTTGTAGTTGCCAGAGCACCTGGAAAAAGTCCTGAGATAATTCAAGGACCCTTTCAAAAAGGAGTCTTGGGATAGTTGTAAAGAATAAATATATGTATGTCCTCTCTCTCTCTCTCTCCCCCCCCCCCATGTAGGACATTCCCTTTATTAATGAGGTAGGGCCAGGAACAGACAAAGGCTGCAGTTGCTCACATCCATTCTCTAGCTTCCATGTGCAATGACCTGAAACCACAGCCCCGTATCAACAACCAGGCCCCACAGATCTAAGTTCCATGGTTTACCCTGGTTGCTTCACATGTCCTGGTTCAGTCTATTGACAACAAGTAAAACCCTGTATACCACATTGTTCCAATTTACTCTGTCCCTTGCATGCCTTCCAACCTCCTGCACATTCAGGCCCCTCATCACTCAAAATCTTTTTCAATCCATCCTTCCATTTTCAATTTGGTCTCTCCCTTGTTCCCTCCACTTCTACACATACATTTTCATTGTCAGTCTCTCCTCACCCATTCTCTTCATAAGTCCAAACCATTTCAGCAAGCCCTTTTCAGCTCTCTCAACCACATTCTTCTTGTTACCATTCTCTCTTACGCTTTATTACTAACTCAGTCAAACCACCTTACACCACATACTGTTCTCAAACATTTCACTTCCAACACATTCACCCTCCTACAACAATATTGAGATTACTATACATTCGAACAGACCTCTTTTTACCCTCCCAGGTAATAACCTGACTTTCCACATATTCTTCAATGCTTTCAGAACCTTTGTCCCCACCTCCACCCTGTGAATCACTTCCACTTCTATGGTTCCATTTGCTGCCATATCCACTCCCAGGTATCTAAACCACTTCACTTCCTCTAAATTTTCTCCATTCAAACTCACACCCCCAACTAACCTGTCCCTTTACCCTGTTAAACCGAATAATAACCTTGCTTTTATTCACATTTACTCTTAATTTCCTTCTCTCACACACTCTTCAAAACTCAGTCACTCACCAACTTGTGCAGTTTCTTATTTGAATCTGCTGCCAGTGCTATTCATCAGCATATTTCACCTGACTCACTACCCAGACTTTCTCACCTCCTACAGATTGCATACTTGTCCCTCTCTCCAAGACTCTGGCATTTAACTCCCTCATCACCCTATCCTTTAACAGAATAAACAGCCATGGTGACATCACACATCCCTGCTACAGATTAACCTTCATTAGGAATCAATCACTCTCCTCTCTTCCTACTTGTATATATACCTTACACCCATGATAAAAACTTCACACTGCTTCTAGCAGCTTTCCTCCAACACCAGCAACTCTATGAACCCTATCGTATAATTTCTCCTGATTCATAAATACCACAACAAATTCTTCTATTTCTTGGAGAGTAAGTTTGAATAGAGTGAACCTGAAGAGAATGGTTAGAAACCAGGCAATGGACATGGTAGCAAATGAAACCATTGTTGCTGGTGAATCATAGGGTTTGGATGGGGGCAGGCAAAGGTCTTGGATATATTGAGGAATGTGTGGAAAGAGAAGTCACTGACTGTTTGGGCAAAGATGGGTATATTTGATGATATAGTCATCCCAACACTGCTGTATGGATGTGAGGCATGGGCCCTAGATGACAAATTAAAAAAAAAAAATGGTGAATATGTTGGAAATAAAATGCTGAAGGACAAAATGTGGTGTGGAAAGGATTGGTCAAATTAGAAATGATAGGGTGAGAGAGTTGTGGTAGTAAGAGGAGTAAGTATTATGAGAGAGTTGAAGAGGTTTTGCATAACTGGTTTTGGACATATAGAGACAATGATTTAAGAGGTTATACTTGTCATTAGTGAAGGGCACAAGCAAAAAGGATATACCAAGGAGGAGATGGAAGGATTGAGTGTAAGATGCTTTGAGTGTTTGGGGCCCAAGCATGTAGGAAGTTGTGAGGCATGCAAGGAATAGGGCAAATTGGAACAGTGTGTTATAAAGGGAGCAACATGCTTTCACTGGGCTGAACCAGGGCATATTATTCAGTCAGTGAAAACCACAAACAGGTCCATGGGGCCTGATTGTGGATAGAGTGCTCAAGTTTCGATGCATTATACATGACAACTAGAGAGTGATTTTGAGGGAATTAGTCCATTTCTTTCTGTTCCTGGTGCTAATGCAGGTGTCAGGAAACAAATTATAGGGGAGAAAGAATACTTCCCACGTATTCCCTGCGTGTCGTAAAAGGCGACTAAAAGGGGATGGAGCGGGGGGCTGGAAATCCTCCCCTCCAGTTTCTGCTTTTCCAAAAAATGAACAGAGCAGAAGCCAAGTGAGGATTTTTCCTCTAAGGCTCAGTCCTCTGTTCTTAATGCTTCCTCGCTATTGCGGGAAAAAGGCAAATATGTATAAAAAAAAAAAGAAAATATATATATATATATATATATATATATATATATATATATATATAATTGTATGTGTGTGTGTGTGTGTGTGTGTGTGTATTTGTGTGTGTGTGTGTGTGTGTGTGTGTGTGTGTGTGTGTGTGTGTTGCATCACCATTTATGACCGAAAAGGAATACAGTCTCCGCAAGAAACTTCTTACCTCAAAGAAATCTATCATTTTCCAGATACGAATGTAGTGCAATGTTCAAGCTGCAGAAGCCCCGAAAAATAAGGGTCGTACAGTTAAAGTAGGAATGAAGTATAAATATGACGAAAAAATATAAGAGAAAGCGGCAGGAGTCAAGAGGAAGGTGCAGAGGTTGGAACAGAGGGCAAGTGAAAGTTGGAGTGAGCGAGTATCAGTAAACTTTAGGGAGAGTAAGAAGACGTTTTGGAAGGTTAATAGTATGAGAAAAACTAGAGAATAGACGGGATCATCAGCGAAGTGGGTAAATGGGAAAGTGGTAACAGGTAGTAATGAAGTGAAGAGGAGATGGAGTGAGTATTTTGGAGGAGTGTTGAATGTGCTTGATGACAGTGGCAGATGTAGGGTGCATTGGTCGGGATGGTTTGTGAATTGTGTTCTTTGGAGAGTGGTTTGATGAGTGATGAAATGGTGAAAGCCTACGTGGGATGAAATTTGTCAAGGGAGCAAGAAAATGCAGTCAGTAGGGAATGAAGGGGCTTGAGAATGAGTTAGTTGTTGCTTATTGATGACACAGCACTGGTGGCAGACTCCAGTGACAAACTGCAGAAGCTGGTGACAGAGTTTAGAAGAGTGTGTGAAAGGAGAAAGTTGAGAGTAAAGGTGAATAAAAGCAAGGTTATTAGGTATAGCAGGATTGAGGTTCGGGTGAGCTGGAATGTAAGTTTGATTGGAGAAAAATTGAAGGAAGTGAAGTGTTTTAGATATCTGGGAGTGGACTTGGCAGCGAATGGCACCATGGAAGTGGAAGTGAGTCACAGGGTGGGCGAGGGGGCTAAGCTTCTAGGAACACTGAAGAATTTGTGGAGAGGTCGTTGTTTGGAAGGCAAAATTGGGTATGTTTGAAAGTATATTAGTCCAAACAAGGTTACGTAGATGCGAGGCATGGGCTACAGATGAGGATGTGTGAACGAGGGTGCATGATATGCGGGAAATGCAATGTTTGAGGACAATATGTAGTGTGAGATGTTTTGATCAAGTAAGTAATGTAAGGGTAAGAGAGATGTGTGGTAATAAGAAGAGTATGGTTGAGAGAGCTGAAGAGAGTGTGCTGAAATGGTCTGGACATACAAAGAAGATGAATGAGGAAAGTTATCAAAGAGGTTGTCAGTTAGAAGTGAAGGGTACAAGGAGAAGGGTTAGACTAAATTGGAGGTGGAGGAACAGAATGATAAATATTTTGAGTGATCGGGTTCTGAACATGCAGAACGATGAAAGGCGTTCCCAGGAAAGAGTGAAATTGAATTATGTGGTATGCTGGGGTCTACGTGCTGTCCATGGATTTAATCAGGGCATGTGATAAATTTTCGAGGAATGCTGAATGTTCTACAGCTCTATACTTTTGGAAAAATTGAATTACCACATCTGCAAATTCTAAGCAGTGTATAGATTGTCAATAATAGTTCTATGCGATACCGGGCTCTACCTGCATGTGTTTACAGAGCAAGAGGAAAGTTATCTTCAGCGAGACTGTATCATCATCTGTGGATGACCAGGAAAACAGCGTTGTCGAGGAATTTTCTCCGTCAAACACTCCATCATTTTCCTGCTCCTAATTGGAGCACATCCGTGGAGCTGCAGCAGCTCTGTAAAAGGGGACTGTTGTTCCGATACTACACCACATCAGCAGCTCTGCTGTAGACACAGCAACCCTCAGACGTAGCATCACAAGTGTTCTCAGGCAGAGCATTACTCCCATGCTCTCAGACCCACCAGTAACCTGCTCTCCTCATCTATAGCTCTACTCTCTTGGTTTTCGATGCACAAACATCCTCTAGTCGCGAGCCACACCAGAGTCGTGCTGTCCTCGAACACATCAGCGCCTTATTGCCGACGGACACACCAGTCGTCAGGGAAAGTAACTAGACCCTCTCCTCACAGGACACTTCTCTCAAGAATAACGCCAGCAATTCATTCAGTCGCTTTAATCATGTCAGAATATTCGAGAGGAACACTAATATCCTGAGTATTCTAAATTGCCAACACACCATCATTGCTCCTCAAAGATCTTGCATTTTCCGCCTTAGAATCGCAAACTTAAGAGCCGCGTAATTCATTTCTAACACATTTTACAGATCCTGCAGCTGGATCTATTTCTGCATGAAAGTGTTTTACGGTAATGCATCACTCGTCCACCTCCAGTGCTATAAAACGCCACGCGCTATTAATTTCTGTGGAACTTTTCTCATCAAGATAAGACTAATCGCAAAACTTAAATCATGATCGAAAATTTGTCGTTAAATTTCTGCCTAAGTAGCAAGAAATAGCCATGTCGATGACGTGAGCTTATTGTTGAAGTCTGGGCTTTTGTGACGAGTTGGGAAGCTACATTTTTGTTGGTTGAAGATGGTTGAGCTTTGATGACGTTTCAGAGAAGGTTGAGTTATGGTGTCCTGATGAGAACGATGTGTTTGTGATTTATTGGGAAAGACTAACTTTTGGTTAATTGTCTAGGAAGACTCAACTCTGACCTGTCGAGGAAGGTATTCTATGGAGAAAGTCTGAGTGTTAGTGACATGCTGCGCAAGGTTGACTTTACCGTGGTGTTGAGAAAGACTTGTTAATGCTTACGTGCTAGTAAGACTGCCTGGTGGTGACATGTTGAGGACTGAGTGATAATAAAGTCAGGAAGACAGAGTGTTAAGGCTTTAAGTTGGTGTTGTATCTATCGGTCGGAGCTGAGTACCTGTGATGTGCTGAGAGGAGAGGATGTGGGTGACCTACTGCTAAAAAGACATGATGGCTACATTCTCCGGATGCTGCTCGATGGAGAAAGAGAGAGTGAATTACCAGGTTGACAGGCAAGAGGAGGAACTGATTGGTTGGTAGAGTAGTTAGATAAAGCGGGGAACAATAGGGTGTTGAGGGACGCCTGACAGGGCAACAAGGTAGTGAGGAAGAGCCAACAGGGAAATCCCTTACTAAATCCTGAGTGTCTCGTGATGTCTTCACCCTTACCACAATGATTACTTTCCTTCTTGAACGGCAACACCTGCACCATCAGTAAATATCTCGGTACCATAATTTGTTATTTAAACTTAGTTGATATATAAGAAAAAGAATAGAAAAAAATTGTTGCAAGGAAAATATTACGTGACGTGTTCCCGCAAGTAGACATTGGTAAGATAATTGTTTCTCAAGTAAAGCCACAACTGGACGCGTCTTTGATTTATATCCGAACATTTTTTTGAGAGTGAAATAACGTCATGAGTCGATCTTCATCGTCTGCCATATTAGTTATGTGATGATCAAAATCATCTGCTTATCTTATAGTTAGTGTACTCAGCAGTTCAAATTGCCAACCTACTATAATGCCAAGATATGCATACGACGAGCCAACAAAAAGTACGATGTAGGTATCATGCTTCATAATTCACCAAAGGAGCCATTGACTTAACGCTAAGGAATCAGGCTCAGCCAGGCAGGATTCTAGGACAGAAACTGAAAAACTTCAGAGTGTGCGGGAAACGCATCCTAACCTCATCGGAATATGAACACGATGTGCAACGTAAATTTATGAAAACTAAACCAAGACATACTCTAAGAAAGATACAGTATAATGTTAGCTCTACAGTTCCCGTACCTTAGCCAGTTAAATGAGCGTATAATAGATATAGGTTTGATTACAGCCAGAACACTGTTGATTTGCAGTCAAATGCTAATGCAGTTATGTTTCTAATTACCCGGTCCAGCTCATGTCAGTGATATGCCACAGTGTTTGCATTCTGTGTTGGACAAGATTTTTACTTGTATTTCAAGAATATTGACAGCCGTAACCATCATCACGCGCTACTCACCCTCTAGACTAGCAGCTGTATAGTGCGCTGATATTATCCTTAAATATTAGATGCAGCAAAATTAGCAGCTGTAACTATCATCAGGCTCAGGCGTCAGGCTCCTCTATTTTCGCATCTACAACTACCACACATACAATAAGACCATCCCTAGTAACGGTAGTTATATCATGCATAGAGGCTAATGTGCCTGGAAGAGAACGCTGCGAATAACATAAAGCTCCAAGCACATTGGCGAGTGTAAGTTGTTTAAACTGCCACATGACCACATCAACTGCTGTGTGTAGCTAAAAACGCGACTCTCGCAACATATCAGCAACAGAAAAACATTAGAAAACGCCACCATTAATTTCAGTTAATCGCGTAATTTGTTCGTCGACGACTGTTGAAGGTAAAACAGCGTGTCTAACTTAAGGCTTCCTGAATGTTGCCATCAAGTAAACTTTCCGTGACAAATGCAGTAATGATTTCCAACTTTAGCGATGCACCGATATTTTTGTTGGCGAGCCTTAAGAAGCACTGTGCTAACTCGGAGATTTCCCAGGAAAACTCCCGGGAATTTTACTGGGAAAATTTTATGATGGATGCGGTCTTTATGTCGTTTCTTCTTTTTGTATGTAGATTCATAATTCACTTTTTCTCAGGTTTGTACCATAACAGTTGAGAGATATCTAACCTCCAAAGATAAATAGTATCTCTCCGAAATCGCACACACACACACACACATAGGCTTCCGTAGTGCAGAAGTTAACGTTAATAACTATGAATCAGCACAAGCCCGCCGGGTTCGAGTCCTAGGCACAGCAGCCGGGCCACAAGCAACCTAGGTATTCATCCTCCCCTTGGGGCTGGACATAAATGGATGCCTGGCATAGGATGATGATGTGTGTGTGTGTGTGTGTGTGTATATACTCACGTAGGAGCATAGACATTGTACATATACACAAGGTTAAGAGAGGGGCCAACATGAGTGTAAAACTCCCCATAAAACACACACACACACACACACACACGAGAAATGTTATAGATGAGTGTAAAAATAAGTGAAACATTCACCAGGCAAGCAAATCTATAGGCTGAAGTGTCAGCTTTTCTTTTCTGGATAGATTTTTTCTTGAGACAATAAGACGTTAGTCAACTGGGAAACAAATCGAGACGTTTTGCGGTGAAATAACCCAACCAAAGGGAAACCATAAGATAGGCAAGGAAAAGTAGATCAGCCGGTTACACTATGCAAGGCTAAACCTTTTATCAAACGTGCACACAGCTTTGATTTTTGGATCCATGATGGATTAAGACGAGAAAAGGCACCATGACCATAACATTTTGATTCGAACTATAAAGAGGAGGCTGCACAGGAGGGAGACATGGATTTTACAAAGAAAAAAGAAAAAATAGTGGAGAAATAAAGGATGAATCCTCTGAGACCTTAATGACGAAAAAATCATTTGAAATTGTTAAGTAAGAGGAAGGCAAATTGAAATATTCAGAGGAAGACATAAAAAAATATTGAATCAAATTAAAGATCATGGAAATTGTTACCAGATGGGGGAGGAAATTTGGAATTCCAGAAATATAAGGGTAAGATAGATGTATGGTAATAAAAAGAGTGTGGTTGAGAGGGCAGAAGAGGGTGTGTTGAAATGGTTTGGACATATGGAACGAATGAGTG
>JAYMFT010257299.1:0-10817 GCA_038088735.1 Panulirus argus
AGTCTCTGCGAATATATATATATATATATATATATATATATATATATATATATATATATATACAAACACAGTTACAAATTATAGATCTTTTAAAGAATGTTTTTGAGTGAGAGAATGAAGATTCGAGAAGAGTAAGCTTGACACATGTTCTTGTCAACTGAAGCCCGTTCTTGGGGTATCATTACTAATAAACGTCGGATGTTTGTTGTTGTGGCACCATTATTGCCCATAGTCGCCTCATCTGTGGCTGAATACGGGCTCTTAGAGATTGATGTGTGTTGTGTCATATAAGGCAAGGAATTAATCCAAAACTGAGAATGAAAATGTGCATGACTATTGTAAATTGATGTTTAATGAAGTTCATTCCTTGATTAATGAACATAGTATAAGGATTAATGTAGCTAGTTAAGCTACAATGTTTCAAATAAAATGAATGTGTTGATTAGCATTAAGTTCATCATTTCAATTAGTCAACCATTTTCTGTATGCAACTTTTAGTTCATAAACTTCATAAAGATCAAAAAATCTTAAATGACTGTACTTCTTTTAATATCTAATACTAAAGGTAAATGAAAATAAAGTTATCTAAAGAATTTTGCTATAAAAAGGTAAAACATATATGTATTTATATAGAAGATTATTTAAATAATTCTTTGACTTAGACAATATTATTAATACAAATATTAGGCCAGTGATTGTTATCAGAAAAATATAAGGAGAAAATAAAACTTTTTGCAGCCAAGTACTTGGTTTATGAATACACCTTGTAGAGGATCCAGATATAATTAATCAAACAATTTACATCAAAGTTCATATAGTAGCTGTTTACATTGCCAATACTCGTTCATGTCGGGTGTTTGATGGCTCAAGTAGGCCTGTTTGTGATCGAGAGTGTACTGGCTCTTTTAGGTTGATGTATGTTATGTGAGATGTAATGAGGATTAAATGTAATACAATACCACGAAAAAAAAAAATCCCATGAAGGTAAAAAGTGATGTTTTATGAAGTTCAATCTCCGATTAATGAGGACCAATGTCGATTTAACTAAATAAGTAGTAAATTCAGGTAAGTACCTGCAAACCTGCAACAAAGCTAACTGAGCTAGAGATTCAGATGACCGATGAACTAATGTCAAATATCTTCAAGTTTTCTATGGGTTCACCATCTTATGTCCGTATTTTTTTTTTTAATTTCGTAAACTTAATCAAAGACGAGGAATCAAATTTACAGACTTTTATATTGTTTTCATTAATTATATAATTTAGGAAGAATAACTGAGATGAATTCAAGTAATATCAAATTCTAAAAAATCGTATAAATGTTATTTATCTATAGAGAAGTTAGTTTGCTTGTTTAGGATAAGCGCCAGCGACCTATACATACAAAGCTTTTAAAAATATTATATATAGCAATACTCCCCCATTTCCCCGTTCAGATTTCAAAATCAATGAAAACAAAAAGTAAAATTTTTCCAAGTCAAGTATTGGGTTAATGAAAACATCTTGTGCGAAGTGTAAACATTCTCACCTCCATTACCTTACGAAATGATTACTACAGATATGATTAATACAGTAATGATAATAATTTCTATTCATGTAATGATATACTGATTTTTAACAGTTATATGGAACATGACATTAGGACATATAAAACAGTAGGATCACTCCACCGCGATGGAATACCATTACAACGGAATCTAATTCATTTTGATGTTTTGAGAAAATTTCCTTTTGTGAAACGTAGCAGTATAAGACAGGAAAAGGTTTAGTTCAACATAAATTTATCACTGAAACACCAGATTTTTTGAAATACTCGGTCACAACTGATATTATGGGGCAGTTACGTTATATATAAAAAGCCCCTCAAATCCATTCTTTGAACAAAGGGCCACCTACGCTAGTCACATACGGGCTACCCCATGCCGGAAATGGCACCCCGAGTGCAGAAACCCCACCTATACTAGTAATGCCTCACTCGAGAACGGACTGTTTTTGACAAGAGACCATACCAAGCTTAGCCGTGGCGAATCTTTGCAGACACACACAATGTCAGTTTCATTCTCAAGTTTTTATCTTACTGATCAATCATTTTCTGTTTGGATCTGTAACTATATAATTTTAATATAAGGAGAAAAGGTATGTTTACAGTCAATGATATTGTAATGGTATAAACGATAAATAGATTAAATAAAATCAGAATCGAATTGAATAAGAAAAATTATACATATGTAAAACAGTCATATAGAAACCTTTACAAACAAACAAACAAACAAGTCACTTACCTATACACAAGATTTTTGCAAAATTATAAAAAAAACATGTTTTCCACGAAATTAATTAGATAAATAAAAGCAGAAAATAATTTTTTTTGAACCAAACATATGGTTAATTAACCAATACCTACGAAACGCACAGACTCCTACCTTCAAGGTCATGCTTTATGATTAATGATACTATCAATGCTGCAATAATCTTTATTTATATGTACTTATGTTATATATGTCAGAGTTGGTAAAGTATAGAAACTCAATGAAATACCATTATTATAGAATCTAATTAATTTCAATATTAAATATGAATGTTTTTGTCTTTTGAAAAACGTAAGAAGATAAGATAGGAAAACTTATGGTGTAACGAAAATCTAAATTTTAAACACACCAAAAGTGAGTAAAATACTTGCTAACACATGAACATAATTACAGCGAGTATTTGGCCTAAAAAATAAAAAAAAAATCAGCTGGCCTTATCAATGACCACGTTCACAAAGAATTAACCGTAGCCCATTTCGTCATTCAAGCTGATGTAAATAGTTTCCATTTTGGGTTGAGGCAATAAATAGGTTATTAGAATTAAACAATTTTAATAATATTTAAAAAAAAATGTTATATGATAATAAAGTATATCATCGTACATAATAACATTAAATTTTGTTACATTACAACACAATTATTTAAAATGAACTCTAAATTCCTCAGTGCGTATTTATTTTCTTTGGGATGAAATGCGTAGATAATTTTTATATCGGAAAAAGCATATAAAATTCATCACGATTATTTTGGAAGGAAGCAATGCACCAAATTTCACACGACATATACAGCCCATTATGCTTTATTTACGCAAAGGTTACCCCGTGCCAATGATGACACCCCAAACTCACACACCTGACCTGTGCAGGTAGTGACACATCAAAGACGGGCTGTTGTTGATAGAGCCCGTGCCCAGCTTAGTCTTTCCGAATGCTATACACTCACACACAAATATCAAAACAATTATGAATTACACACATATTAAAATATGTTTGTGCGTGAAGAACTGAATATTCGCAAACACTAAATTTGACTTAGGGTCTTGTCAATTAAAGCCCATTATTGGGGTGCCATTACACGTTCACGTTATGTATTTGTTGTTGTGGTGCCATTACTGGCTCAGGTAGGCCCATCTGTGACTGAGTGTGTACGGGTTCTATAGGTGGATTTGTGTTGTGTAAGGTATGACGAAAAATGAATCCAATACCGCGAATGAAAATCCGCTTGACTGCAAAAAAAAAAAAAGTTTTATGAAGTTCATTTCAAAAATTTGAGTATAGAATGGCGACCAAAGTCGCTTTAAATGTATGAGCAGTGAATTCAGGTACCATCTGCAAGGTGGAAATAAACCTAGTTGAACAAGAAAGGTTCAGATAGTCGATTATCCATGAACCTGTGTAAAATATTATTGAGGTCAAGTTTAAATTGGTTAACCATTTTGTGTTAGGAGTCTTATTTTGATACACTAAATCAAAGACAAGGTATCAAATTTATGGGCAGCAATATTTTTATTAATTATATTAATATATTAATAAAATAAAAAAAACATCATAATTGAAATTTTTGCAAAAAATCCTATTGTGATTATTTATAATTGTATAGATAGTTATTCATTTACGCACAAAATGTTCGCACAATTTTAAATTCCAGTTTTGCACATCTGAGATGTATTAATAAAAACAGAAAATAACAATTTTTAGAACCAATATTTTGGTTATAAATACATTAGGCACGAAACACGAACGTCCTCATCTCTCTCATCATACGTAATGATTACTGTAGATATCAATACTGCAATAATTATTTCTCTTTACGTTATGAAGTATGGACTTTATCGGTTATGTAGAAAATAAAATTATATAAAACAGTAGGACCAGTTTACCACTATCAAGTACCATTAAAATAGACTAGAGTCCATTCTGATGTTATAAGTGCAAAATTTTTTCCTCCGTAAAACTTAACAGTATAAAGTAGGAAGAAGTATGATGCAAAGAAAATTCAGCTCTAAAACACACTAAGAATTTGGAAAATCATATCAATCACAACATGGGACACCTACTTTATATGTTAAAGTTCTTCATATCCACAATTTGTACAACACACACATCCATCTGAAAGGTCCCACTCCATTTGTTAATCACGGGACACCCTGTACCAGTTATGGTACCCCGAGTGCAGAAATCTGACCTGTACTAATAATGGCACACGCAAGAACACTGTTGTTGACTAGAGCCCGTGCCAAGCTTATTCTTGGCGAATCTTTTCACACACACACATTATAAAACTACCTATGTTTTGTAGAATGTAAGTGTGTAAGAATCACGCAGAGTAATTCTGGTACGGGCTCTTGCCGATGCCAGCCTCATCTGTTGTTCCCTAATTGGTACAGGCTGGGCTATTACTGGCACAGACCGGCGCGTGACTGTGTATGGTCTCTTTAAGGTAGGCGTGTGTCTTGTGTGAGATTTGACGAGGATGGAATCGTCTATCTCAAATGTGAAATCGTATGACAAATAAAAATGATGTTTTAAGAAGTTTACAATAAGCTTATCTTCAGGCGCACGTAAAAATCAATCTCAACAGATTCAAACATATGACTCACGTTGCTCCAATCAGCAACAGCTTAACAATATCGTTTTACGTGAATAAGCAATGAATTTCAATAATCAACGGCAAACTTGAATTCATGATTCTTAAGTTTTATCCCTTCAGGTAAATGATAAACAATGAAATTGGTCATATAGTGTCATGTTCAGGTTTTCTGTTAGCCAACCATTTTCTGTTAAGGTCTCCAAGCTCATTAACTTTTATAAGAAATATGAAAACTACAAACAAAATACTGTAAAAAATGTCATGCCTTTACTGATAATAAATAGTTTGTAAAGGTTTGTAAAGGTTTATTGTGCATTCAGTGCATTAATACATATGGATAGTAGTACATACATATGGCACATAAATGTACAAAATACACAAAGCGGGCACCAGCCCGCAGGTGGGGAGTAGCATTGTCCCGGTGGTAAGTCGCGTGGTGGTGCTGCGAGCAAAGTAACAAAACAAATCAAATTTTCATTCGTCCAGGCCACTTTATAGTGACACTTGTATACAAAACCAGTAAAGTATTATCAGGACTTTGGCGAAATTATTTAGGTATATCCTCTTCTTTGTGATTGAATGAATAACCAAAAAAGTTAATTTTGTGTGATAAGTTATTGGCAATGAACATACTTAACTGACATAATGCTATATTATCGAAGGGTATTCTTACTGTAATGATTACTATTTCTTCAGTATTTTTTTCCTAATAAAACTATGAAAATAAATTAAGACGTATGATACGTGTAATCAGTTTACCCCAATAAAATATCATAATGGAATTTAGTCCATTCTAATGCCATAAATGGAATTTTACTCTATAAGATATACAAGTAATTAATACAGGAGAACCTATGGTGTAGGCAAAAAATTTAGCTTAAACACAACAAAATCATATCAGAATGCTTGTTCATCACAAATATTATGATACAACGCACCCACATAATATATATTAATTTATCGGCTCTTCATATTTTACACGACAAATGCATCCATCTAAGAGCACTTTACACAACACTCACTCACGGGCCGACCTGTGCTATTGATGGAACTCTAAGCATACACACCCGATCTGTGCCAGTAACGTCACACCCAAGAATTGGATATCACTGACAATTAACCGTGTCAAGCTTAGTTTGGAGGGTGCTGATATTGGCCCAACTAGTTGTGTGTGTTCTCCAGGTGCTATAACTGGAGTAGGTCGAGTATGGATTCTCGGATGATACTGACTGCAAGTGAATGTACTCGTTTAGATGGATGTTTGAGTCGTGTAAGATGTGACAAAGAGTGAACGCAATATCACTAATATGAATTCGTTAGCAGTGTTTAATGAAGTTCATTATAAGCTTATCCGGACCCCTGAGCATGGTATGAGGACCAACGTCGTTTTCGATGAGTAAGCAGTAAATTTTAGTAATCATCTGCAAACTTGACCACGTTAATCCCCACTGACTTAATGCTGCGAGTGCTCAGGGGGGCGCCCCCACATCGCTGACCACGCCTCAGCAAGTTGCCACCTGACCATGAAGCCCCAAACGGCGAGCAGCACATCTCGCCGCACCACCACGCGACCCACCACCGGGACACTACTACTCCCCACCTGCGGGCTGGTGCCCGCTTTGTGTATTCTGTACATTTATGTGCTATATTTATGTACTACTGTACATATGTATTAATGTATTGAATGCACAATAAACCTTTACAAACAAAGACCACGTTAATATTATGATACTTATACAGATATCAACTGTATTATGTAATCATATGGAAAATCAAGACTAAAACAGCAGGATCAGTTCACCCTTATATCATTACAATATATTCTAGTCTAATACCATAGATGAAATTTCATTCTTTTTGTAATATAAAATATAGAATAAACTTATGATGTAGCCTAACTTTGGCTCTAAATCACCCCAACATTTGGTAGAATACTTGTTTATCACAACTATCATGGTTCGTCACGTGTGTGTGTGTGTGTGTGTGTGTGTGTGTGTGTGTGTAAATACTCGCCAAGACTAAGCTTGACACCGGACTCTTGTCAGACAGTCTGTTCTGAGTCAGGTTAGATGTGTGATCGGAGTGCCGTTACTGGCACAAGGTGGCCTAAATGTAATGGTACTGTAGTGAATTCTAAGGGGAATGCGCGTATGTTGTGTAAAATGTGACGAACTGCTTCATTACTAAAATAAATAAGTGACCATTTTCCTGTACAACGAGATGATCAGGCACTTTACACACACACACACACACACACACACAGACACACACAGACACACACAGAATGTTAGTCTTCAGATAATCGTAGAAGTATTTGATAAATTGAAACTATTTGGGATGAAACAATTCATCACAATTTTCACAATATACACATCCACCTAAGAATCCACTGCACAACACTTACATATGGGCCGCCCTGTGCCGCTTATTGCATTTCGATCACACACACCCTGGCACACTTAAAAACAGCCAGTCACTGACAAGAGCTGGTGTCAAGCACAGTCGTGGCGAATCTATACAAACACCTTAGGTTAGGTTCCAAGGTTGTTTACTCGGTGTCCTTTCTGGGGTGGAACTTTAGCAAAATGAGTGTTTGTTTTACCACTATTTCTTGATAATTTGACAATGGAGCACTTGAATAAGCCTGGAGTTTCCACACTCCTACTATAATCATTTTCCCTAACCTTTTCTTCATCACCTGGCCCTCAATACCTCTCTGACAAATCCCTCCGAATCCCATCTCCTAACACTCATCCCATTTGTCAAAAATCAAGAGAGGTGTTCATAATTTCATATCCTGAACCTGGAATTTGAACGAATTTATGATTTCCTGACAACGTAAAGTTATTTCCCATTAAATGTACTAACATATTTTCAATCACCAATTCGTTCTGTGCATCTTATTCTGGTGAATTTTAGAACCCATGCGGAGACAAAAAAAATCTTCAATTTATTACTATCGACAAGTATTATAACTACAGCACTATATGTAATGTCAAATATTATCATAGTGAAATGATAGCTCAAAGACAGTTATTTCAAAGAATGAATCCAAAATTTGGCACGCAATTTTGTGTAAATGCAAGAAGTACTGTCTTGTGAAGCTCTCTGTAATCTGCCCTGAAAATTGACCATGATATGGGGAGGGCCACTACTATTTGACTTATTTGACTATCAAAATATTTGATAATCATCTAAAAGATTAACGACATTTTGCCACGGTTCATCTATTCAATAAACTGCATCTAGTGGCACATAGACTGTAGGTCTTTTATTCAGAAAGTCAAGATTTTCCTGTAATGGCTGTTGAAGTCCGTAATAATGGTTACGAAAGAAACCTCAAGCCTAATGAAAACCAATATCTATTATTATATGCTTATTAGAAAAATAATGATAATACCATAATATATCTTAAAAATGATTAAAAAGTCAATATAAATAAAACTTAAATAGACAAACACAAGAGTGTTTTTCATATCTAAACAAATCTACCAAGATCCTTATTTGCGGCCAACAATGCGTGAAAATTTATCAAAAAATGTAATTTTTCTAGCCAAAACTTTGGCCTATAACCATGCTAAAATTGAATTACATATAGCTGGCCTCTATACAACTCAATTTTCTGGGGAAATAAGCGATGGAGTAATAGTGATTTCCATAATTATTTTGATTCTGAATAGTACAGGGATTTCTAATAATAAAACACTTTAATCGCGTTAACATATTCTCACGGAATCCGAGCCTTTTCTCAGTAATAAAGAATTTTTTTTTAAACAAGACTATGAAAATACAGGAAAAATATAGGTAAAAAAATTGGCTCAGACAAACCAAAAAAGTATAATACCTGTGCATCATAATCATTACCACAAAACGCACATGAATGATACGAAACAATGTTTCTGTTCTTCATTTCACTGAGGATGGACCATTAATAGGAAAGTGGTAAATAGAAAATAAAACTTCCACATATATTATTTTCTTTACCTTAGCTTCAGTATCTCTTGCTATGTGAGATCCATACACCAACAATACACAAGCACACACACAAATACAAGTATTGTGTGTAATGATTCGCCAGGTCAAGCCTGGAAAGAGCTTTTGTCAATGACATCTTGTCTCGGGGTATCATTAACAGCTTGCCATAGGTCCAGAGTGTGCTCTTAGGTGTGTTTTTCCGATGCCATTATTAGTAAATGTCGAGTGTGAGTTCCCGGGATTCCATTACTGGCAAAGGTCGATTTATGTGTGACTGGGTATATAGATTTTTTTTTCAAAAAACGAGTGTTTCTCTTGTACGTCTAATTCAAATTATCAATAATGTAAATCTAAAAAGAACATATAATGTGATACGGTATCTGTAGAATTTGTAAATAAAATCTTGAATCTTGGAACAGATACATGCAAGTAGTAATTACGACAGATGTGGAGACCTATCATATGTAACAGATCAAGATTTGAGGTCTCTGCTTAGTGTATACGCAAACTGCTCATATTGACAGCTAAATTTTGCTAAGCCATATTTTTCTTGTATTTTGTACATTCATACTTCTACTTTTGCATTACATTTTGGCTGAAAATAATCATACACATCGGTTGTTAGCTTGGCTTGAGACATATCAATTGCCAGGGTCAAGTTAAGCAGTCAACGTCAACATATAATCGCCATCCGAAAGAATCATGTCGAACACCCTTTTAAGATATTTAGGCTACTGATTGGATCACAATTTCTTCCTTAATATATACAATCCATGTAAAATTAATTGCCAAAACAATGGCTTAAAAAATTACATTTTTCGGTAAGTTTTCATTATACACATTCACGTATGAATACGAATTTGAAATTTTGTTGAAGGTTTGAAAGCACTCTTCCGTTTTCATATACAAAGGTTTTAATCTTCAGAAATGTTTTGATAAACATTTTATACAAAAAGTTGTATTATTATGGATCATTAATATTCTTATACTTATACTAAGTTTTGTAGGTTTCATGTATCTTCTATAATTATCTTTAGGAATCCACAAGGCGATAACAGAAAATGTTTGCGTGACACTAGTTCAAGGTGATTTGTTAACTGAATCGTGGCAAATTTACATGCTTTTATTCACTAATTTTGCTGATGATCATCATATTTTTCTTCTTAAACATTTGCGTGCAAATGTTCGCCAGGTCCTAGACTGAGACGGGCTTTTGTCAATGACAGCCAGTTCTCTGGATTTTTCTATTCCAAGGTGTGTCACTGATGGCACAAGTGTGTATATTTGTCTCTGAGAATGGGCTATTTCCGTGTTTCTGTACATAAATGTGAGTGAGCATGGAGGATTCTATCTTGCAAGAAGGAGCCCTACCAACTCCTTGTGTGATCTCCATATATATCTGTATTCATGGTTTGGGTTTCCTACCGGACTCTTGTGTGACTGGTCATGTGGTCCCCATCTTTACAGTGGTCGTTTTTCCCCTACTATTGTCAGCGATCTAAACAGATTTCAGTGAGTTTTATAACACAATATTATTTTTTTTTTCTTTTCAGTATTACGTGTATGATATCAAGTTCATTCTTTGAACTAAGAATCCTTGAGCTATCATTCCATCAATTTCTTCTAATTTGATACTACTACGCTGTGCTAATTGTGTTATTTGTCGAGTTTTATATAAGGATTTTTTTCTCACATGAATTTCAAAACTCATGAGGCAACATGGGCCGAATTTCCACTGGGGCAGTGGCAGCACTCCAGCCCATATCTTTAAAAAGCTGCTTCCCGGTAAACATATAAGCACGTTTTCCTTCACACACACACACACACACACACACACACACACCCGGGTGGTCTGTCTATCCTGGATTACGGCGAGCAGCACATCTCGCCGCACCACCACGCGACCCACCACCGGGACACCACTACTCCCCACCTGCGGGCTGGT
>JAYMFT010257310.1:0-10817 GCA_038088735.1 Panulirus argus
ATATATATATATATATATATATATATATATATATGTGTGTGTGTGTGTGTGTGTGTGTATGTGTACACACATTCCGTACTTCCATATTTATATATTTCTTTTTATGTCGTGTGTGTTTATAGATATACATTCTCTGTAATGTGTGTGTATAGGCATAAACACCAAGGCAAATAAGACACATTCTTGAGATATTATAAAAAAAAGAAGTTAGAAATCGAAGCAAAAACTGAAGACTGCAAAGACCAGGAGATAAGAACTAAAGTGATATACGATGTGTCTTGGAAGGAGGATTAAGCGAAGACTTGGAAAGAAATGAGGTTGTTACGGGGAGAGGTACATAGAGAGAAAGGGTGGTCTGCGTAGAGAATAAGTTTTCTAATACATCAGGAAGGCAAGTTGTTAAGGTCGTCCTTGAATATAGAAAAACGCTGCCTCCTTGAAATTAACGTCACGTGCCATCTACTTGCTGAAATACGATGTTTATCGATGGAGACTTTTGTATTTCCTTTTGCTGGAGCATTATAAGGTCTTGCAGAACGAGCCAACAGCTGACCGCTCACTGTGCCCAGGCGGGTCTGCAGCATCACTTGCTACCAAGCGTCCATTAGCAGAATGGGCGTGGGTGTGTTTGTGGGTCAAGTATCCTTTAAGTCTCGTCGAAGATGAGAATAGATTAGTAACTATGCATTATATTCTAAGGATTAGAAATATGTCCTGAGTGGTGGGTATGTATGACCACCACTATCGTCATGAGTGATGATCATATGGGACTACTACACTGCCAGTGACCCCATTAGATTACGGCGAGGGATTGAATCCTATTTCAAACGTATACATGCTCAATATGATATGGGAAACTGGTATAAACATACTGGTATGTTAAAATGACAGTTGAAGGGGTTCAGAGAATCGAGATGTTTGAACGATCATGGACGACATTTTGTAACTCTTTATCAGGCTGTAGGTTCGAGAGGCAAGAACAAACAGACTGATGGGTCTACCATGTTGTGGCCAGCCCCGGGCCACGCTGACACAGTGGGAGCTGACAGGTGTCGTAAAGTTGAAAGACTGGAGGACCTTCCCGCTGGGAAAGGACACTGCATAGTGGCCCGCCTGACGACCCTGAAATTGGGAGCTGTATTCGTAGCCTCAGTGTCTGATGGAGTGTTGGGTGGACTATGGCTAAGTGTATAGTGGGTGGACCATGGGTCAGGGTCTGCCTTTCTACTGAGTATCTCACAGATGGACCATTTGGAGTACACTGAGGCAGAGAAAATATTTAGAGCATGGAAGTCTGTAAAGAAGTCTCACGTGAAACAGATAAATCACTCTTTATCCAGATCATCATGTTGCCACTGCTCGTGGTGCGCACGAAGGAGGGAAATACAGAGAAAACTTTAGTGTAATATTAATTAAACACGCCGATCATTTTTGTTGATTTAACATAATCTAGTATTACATAGCCTGTACCGTACTGAGCAGGTTAAACGTGAGTGGAATTGTGCTTGTAGCCGTGTGGATATTTTTCGGAACTGTGGTTGGAAACCGTCTTATCTTTTCCATTATGTGACCTCTATGCTTATCAGAGATATTTTCGTGTTTTTCACTAGTTTCCGAGAGACGGACTGTCTTGCCGTGTGTTGCTCGGAATGTCGACACAAGGATAATGAATGCCCTGGCAAAAAGAGACGTTAGCACATTAGATGATTTAAGATGGAGCAGCTAACGACGACGGAAAAAATACACAACACTAGAACACAGATAAGCTGAAAATGCAAAAGCCAGGAAACGGAAAACAATACGGACTGGTAAAGTGCGGATCAAAGAGAGCAAGATGCTGAATTTTTTTTTTTTTTGTGAGAACAGATTGACGACGAAGAAAAGAAAAGAACTGAAGATCATTGTTAATCAGTTGCGTATCAGAGGCGTTGGAAGAAGGGTCTTTTGTTCCTTGACAACTGCAACAGTGTTGGAGGCTTGGTGCAATGGCCCCCAACCGGGACTCACCAGGGAGTCTCTAGTGGACCCCCTGGGCTCCCCGGGCTGACCAGTCCTTTAGCCAAGTTTTGCTGCTGATGAAAATCTTAACAGACCTGCTGAAGCTAGGGAAAGAAGGGACAAGAAAACTTAATACTAATGTTGCTGCTGTAGCTACTGCTACAACCACTGCTTAAAGTAGTAGTAATAATGATAATGATAATAATAAGAATTGTTTTAAGGATGATAATGTTAATGATAATATAATGATAATAATTGTATTGATAGCAATAGTCATAATAAAACAGAAGGAGAAAACAGGGCAGCTAGCGACGTAAAAGAAAGTGTTTTTACAGCGTTGTCTGCTACAGGGCTCACCAGCGCTAGAGGGTATGGTGTCGGGTGGTGTCTCCTCTCCATCAGTCAGTTTATCAGTTTCCTTCATGACTCCGTAATGGATGATGATCTGAAAGTTCAAAGTTCGCACTGGGTTCAGTCTCTGCATTGTCTGACCGTGTCATTTAGCTGAGGTTAAAAAGTTACGGATTAAGGTCACGGGATCATCGAACCTTGTGAACATTCCCGACCAGTCATGCTTCCCACGGTCATCACGGAAATGTCAGCTGACACATGTAGGGCCTGCTTAGTGATATGTATCCGGACACACGTGTATTATCCTCAGCTAATTCGGCCGTATCATAAACCATTGTCAATGCTTTCATCTATCAATATGGCACTCCCTTAGATGTTTTGACCTTACGTCACGGCACGCTCGTTCAGTCTGATGAGTTTACAACACGGTAAGCCCCCACCAGCGGTGCGAGTCTGTGATAGTTATTTATTTCGAACGTTCATCAGTGCCTGTAATTACGGGTTGCGTATCTCAGGGGTGTGATTCATAGATTGTGAGTAGGTGTCGTAGTATAGGTGGTAAGTGATAATGTGGAAGTTTAGTTTCATCATAGGCGGTAGATACGCACCTCAGTGCTGGCGTCAGCTGATGTCTTAACGTTAAAGCCACAGTGTGAAATTAAGCAAGGAACTTGTTAAGAAAGATGTGAAAAAAGTACTCTTATAGTTTTAGAGTGGAGAATGAATGGAACGACGAATGAAGACAAGGTTAGTGCAGACAGCTAAGCAGCACTAATGTTACGGCACTTTCAGTCATTACGAGAGGATATGCCGTATTGTCTTGGAGCGCCAGGCATCGTGAGGCGAGACACCAAGAACCTTTGCAGACAATATCTCCTCTTTTCATAATGGCTAAAGTATAATGTCAGTAAGTGAAGTAAATCTGTGATCAGGAATAGATGATGTGCGAAGAGGTAGTAGAACAGTTATGTACCGAGGCAGTAATATACAAGAAGCTGATGTATTAGCATCGTAAAGAATCGCTCTCAAGAGGTTCAGCGGGAGGAGACACGTCGTAAAAAGCGACTAAATACTATGATGAAGGGAGTGGAGAGGCTGAGGTTGTGTGGGCGGCTGCTGGGCTGGCCGAGCCGAGGAGAATCATTTGTTGCCTCGACAAGCGTGTTTGTTCTGTCGCCGCTCCGCTGTCATGACCAGGAGGTGATATAGTGGTGGGGGCGCTGCTGGTGGCGGGCTGTTGAGGGCAGGAGGTAATGTAGTGATGGGGGCGCTGATGGTGCCGGACTTTTGAGGTGCGGGAGGTATTATAGCCTCACTCTTCTCTCTCCCATCTTCTTTCAGGAAGCTTTCCCACTAGTCCAACTGTCTTCTCATCTCCTCATCTCTCCTTCCGTACCATTTTCCCTTCCCTTCGCCCTTTCCCAGTCAACTTCTGTTATCTTTTATGTTTTTTCTCCGAGAGTACTAGTCCCTAACTAGCTTTCTCCCCTCTCTTTGCTTCCCATCTTTTCCCCTTCCATCATCGTCACTTCCCCATCCCGTCCCCCTTCCATCTCCCTCACCTCCCATCCTTCCCATTATCATTACTGTTCTTCTCAAGAAAGATACCTCGTGAATGCTTTGATATTGTAGGCTCTCATGTTTTGGTAATTGAGATTGTGTCAACCGAGACACCAGATGTTGAAAGGAAAAAGGTCATACGATGCATGCAAGTGCAGCAAGAAGCAAACTGCCTCGTGTGTCTTTAAGTGTTGCATCCTTGCAAGATTCTCTCATTCCTGAGGACAGCTGTTAAGAAATTTACTTATCTCTGAATGCATTTATGTCATGGTTGGAATGCGGTCGTCTCGTGCTGAGTGATATGGATGAAGTGCACAGTGCTTCACCCCAATTCTTGCACTCGTTCCCTCAAAAAGATACGTCGCCTTTCAGACAGTGTGCCAGCAGGCTCTAGTGCTTTATGGGTTTGTGCTGGCAGCATTCAACGATGCTGGCCCGTTTCTGAGAGCTTTCATCTCAGGCGACTAAAATGTTGGTGAGGGGTTTCTGCATTTATGGAGACGTCGTGGCTGACTTGTAGCACATATACCGAATGCTTAGACTTGGCACTTGTGATAATACGTTTTCGTTGCTCTTGAAAGACACTCTGCACACGCGAAAAACTGCTGGAGTATGAGCCCACATGAGGAATGGTTTTTCCTGTAAGGTCTTCTCTCTCCTGTAGGTTTTCCTGTTGCCAGAGTTGCCATTCCTCAGTGATATGATATGATTTTTGCGTAACATATGCTTCAAGTTCAGCATTCGTTGATATCATGTCATGAGAGATACTTTTGTGTTGATCTAAGCAATGTTGTGTATTGAGCGTTATCTCCGTTTCAGAACTGATTGCTAGTTAACATTGTCATGACTCCGGAGACATGGATGTAAGCTTCTGCAGCAGGCAGGAGTATAAGTTTAGACGCCAGACAGATATGCAAATTTTCAGACTGCACAAATGTGAATTTCGCAGCCTTGCAACCGATTGATGTGTAAAATACTCATATCAGGTGTACAAGATTATTCGTCAGATTTGTGTGAGACCATCTTTTAGGCAAATGTACAAGGTTTTGTATGTAAGATGTGAAGGATTATATTTTTAGATATATGTAAGACCATGCAACACTAGCTACACCATGCAATACTCGGCAAGCTGCTGCGTCACATGATTATTGTATGGCCATCGGCGACTCAAGGGTGGGCCGTTTTGATAACTGTTTCTTTCCCTGCACCTCGAAGCTTTGGAACTCTCAACCTTCTCATGTCTTTCCCAATAACTATGACCTGGTGCATTTTAAAAGACAATTTTTCACTTCCTTAAAATTCGTAAATGCTTTACCTTGTCTCATCTTTTTCCCTTTCATAATCCTCTCTATATTTCAAATAAGGCCCGGCCTTGACGTGGACATTTGTCCGTGACTGGAGCCGCCAACATGAAAAAAAAGAAAGAAAAGATGCAAGTGATGCCGTGTGTGAAAATGACATACTTGTATGGTTATGAGTCAGATAGATGTTTTGTCTTGTAAGAAATAAATGTATAAAGTCATGCCAAACCATGACTATGGATGTAAAATGGCTATGCGTATAATATTCATATAAAAACAGGTTTTGAAGATAATACATTAAACAAGTATTCAAGGTCATGCACCAAACAACTGTATAAGATCTTGTACTACACAGGTGTGCAGGGTCATCCACCATTCTGGTGTTCAAGGTCATACAGCACACAGGTGTTCAAGGACATTATACCACACATGTGCAGTATCGTGTATCAGACAGGTGTACAGGCTCATGTATTTGACGGATTTGTGAGGTAATTATCTCGACAGTTACGAAAGATCATTAGCCTAGCCGGCATGTAAACGTAGGGTCGCGAGTTTGGTATTTTCGTAGAAGAATAACATCACTTGAAGAGCTGTGTCTGGTTTAGTATTGGCCCGGTGTGTTACGACAGTTACCACGGGTTGCAACGCAAGTTCCTGTATGTATGAGGAAACTAACGTTACAACTACTCATACATAGTTAGAAAAATGGGAAAGATATACAGTGGGACAAATAAACATTTGCACACAGTATGGCAGCTATAGATTATAATGGGAAAATGGAGAGTAAATATCTAAGAATTCACATCTGTCCGTCCGACATAGAGCGTCACACGGGGTCCAGCACAGACGCCAGTTGTTGCGTTCTCTTGTGAATAGTTCGAACATCCGCTGAGTTGCCCATCAGGACTTAAAAGATTTTAATTTTTTTGACGTAGCTCGTTTACATGTTGCTCGGTGACGCCCTGCACGACCTGAACGCCGGCGCTCTACTTGAATGGCGTGATGAAGGACAGAGTCTGCGTCTTGACGCTGGTGGTGGATGTCAGCGGTGGGTCTTCTCCTGACCTTATGCTCGGCCATCTGCCTTCAGTACTGTGTCTACTTTACTTAATGATTCCTTAATTTTTTTTATTGTATATGGTCATTTTGAACCTTAAATCGTCGAAGTATTAGTTTTACACTTGTAGGAAAAGATTTTTAAGGTCTAGGTACATTAATGTAGACTACATTCTCGTCTTCCTCATCGTCTTTGAATTTATATATAACCTTTACCACAGAGGACATTCGTGTGAAGATTCCCGGGGTAGCTCTTTCAAAACAGTGGTGTAAAAAGTTCAGTCTGATAATATCTTTTATCACTAGCTGGAAAGAATTAAACCCACCACCAGGGATCATGCGGCAGCTTGGTACGTTGGCAGTAACCATCAGCTTCGTGCTGCAGCCGGCGTTGTTGCCGATGTTGTGACTGATAAAACGAACACTCCAACCTTTTGGTCGCAATCTTATGGACATTTTTGTTTGCTTCTTGTGACATAGCACACGTCTCAAGCAGATACAGACTCATTTCGTTTCCATAGCTTGGCGAATGGTAGGAGTAAACAGAATACCGAGTGGTGGAGTTCCGCTAGTGTAGTGTTCCTGGGTTAGGTATTTTTTTGTATTGACAGATACTTTCAGCTCTGATGAAAAACAGGCAAGAGCAGCTTTCTTTTTTTTTTTTCCCCACTGGAATGTACCTCGTATTATAGATGTGGGCATTTTGTACATTCAAAGCAATTCATGTCTTTAATGGATCGTAAATATTTCTCTGGATGTTATGGCGAGTTTCGCCCACAAGCATTGCATTATGATTCAGCGATAATATATTCCAGGCTTATTGTAAAAGGGCGACTGGGGGTTGGGATGGGGGGAAAGCGGAAGCGCTGGAAACCATCTCCTTCATATAATTTAAAATCTAAAAGTTGGCGGAGGAAGGAGCCAGGCATGGAGTGTACATTTTCCTTAAAGTGTCAAGCTTGTGTGTATGTCTGTGTTTAGATATATATAGTCGTGATGAGAATGGAGAGATAGGTAGTATGAGTGAGGAAAGAAACTTGGATGTTCTAGCTTTAAGTGAAACAAAGCTAAAGGGGAAGGAGGAAGAATAGTGAAGTCAGGGGCTAGAGGACGAGAGCTAAGGAAGGGGAAGCACTGCTGTTAAAGGAAGAGTTGTGGAAATGTGTGAAAGGGCATTAGCTGGTGAGCCTCAGACTAAGGTAGGTAAAAATGAAAGTGGATAACGAGATGTGGATGATCTTTAGTGCTTATACACTTGGAGACGAGAGGACTAATGAAGAGAGGCGCGTGTTTTGTGAGGTGCTGACTGAGTTTGCCAGCAGTTTTGTTGCAAGCTATCCAATATGAGTGATGGGTGATTTGAATGCGATAGTAGGAAATGTGGCATTAATGAGTATGATTAGGAACATAGGGTACCCAACGATGTGCATAAGAATGGTGAACAGCCTGTGGAGTTGTCTACTAAAATGGACTCGTTACTGGGAATACGTGGTTTTAAAGAGGGGACATAAGTACACTTGGGTGAGTAAGGATGATGGAAAGCGAGAGTTATTTGATTATATACTGATTGACAAGTGCAAAGGAGAGACTTTTGAATGTGCGTGTGCTGAGAGTGGCAGCTGGTGAGACGTCTGATCATACTGGTGGACACAGGGTGCATTGTACATGAGAGCGACAAGAGAAACTTCGAGCGAATAAGGCCATTTCTTCGTATATTCCTAGTGCTACCTCCTTAACGCGGGAGACGGCGATCAAGTGTTAAAGAAATTAGCATACCTTAATAAGATTTTATGTAAATGAAAGGGGTATAGATGAAATGGTGGCTTTACTGATACAAAAATACGACAGTTGAAATTATATCACTGCTGACGCACGAGTGGTGAAATAGTAAAACATTTGAGGGGTGGAGTAAGCGAGTCTGTGTTGTACATCATGACGTGCCTGGGATCCCCAGCGTCTGTAACTATGACAGCCGACTCTCAGACAGACCAGACCACCAGAATCGTGACAGGATGAGCTGTTTCGCATTTGCATTTTGTGGAGAATTTCTGGGGTCCTTGTGAAACGAGTTTAAGATTTTTTGTGAGGATCCTCGCGGCAGACTAATTATTTGGTTATTCTTGGGCTCTTGTTTTCTTGCCATCCGAATTCACCGCTTTAAACTTATACATGTTTCTGTTTTACTCTTCCTTATCCCTGCTATGTTTCCATTTCTCTGTTTCCTGCTAACTTTATTATGTCATTTTGGTGGTCCTGTGTTCGTTCGTATCATTATTGCTATCGTGAATGAGGTGTGGGTCTGTTCGGGCAGGGCAGGACGTATGGCAGCCGGTCTCTAGGAGGAACTACAGAGCCGGCCGTAATCACCGGGAGTCCTGCAGTGCTCTCACGTTACCATGTGGTGCCACGCGCCTCTTGTCTCGGTGCAGTAGACTTGTCTTTATCACGTGATGTTACTCCCCGCCTTGCTCCAGCTGGGATGCCTATGGTCGTGTGTGTCCCTCTGTCTGCCACTAACTTGATGACAATACTGGTCTTTACTTCGATCGACAACATGCTGACGGAAGATGATTAGTATCTAGTTTTTTTCTTTAGTAACCTTAGCTGAGTTTATATATTTTCTTACCTAAACCAAACTGAAATGAAATATTATACATAGGGATAGGTATTCGTTATTTCGAGCAGTAACGAGTCTGACAAACGGTACCAGTATTCAGTAGTACTGGTGATAATGATAATGATGATAATATTTATACTAGAAGTAAAGCTAGTATAACCACTACCACCACCATTCTACCATTAGTATTTTGAATGAAGGGCTGAAAATTATATTGAATAAATATGCAACATTAGCAGAGGTGCTAAGAGAAGGAAGTGTGCCGTGTTACATAAACACTAAGGATAAAGTTTGCAGTATAGTCTATTAATTATTGATGATGTTCACAATGGTTGGAATGGGAATGTTCTTTTAGCGGTCTGTTCGAGATAGCTTGAGTTTGATTTTGCTTTGATGTCGAGCTGCAGCTTGGGGACGAGAGGTTTCACACGGCAGGTGACAGTGGCGAGGGTGGTGCCGTATTTTCCTCCAGAACTGCCAGGTAACGTTCAGGTGACGGATAAAAAATGTCGAAAGGAACAGCGTACTAAGCGCATTTGTTGAGTGGTGTGAGAGGGACCAAGATGATTTTTCATGCCATTTTCTGCGCCATGCTTCGTAGCTCTTGTGAAGGGAATGAGGAGGAAGACTAAACGGGGAAGTCATGAGTGACTTTGGGAAGAAGGAAAGTTGTGTAGATGTCCTTGACTTGATGTGCAGGGAGTCAAAGTGTCTTAAATCAACGAAATGTTTCATTTTGTGTTCTGAATTACTATTTTTTTTTTTTGTACATTGTGTGATAATTAATATAACTTCCTTTTATGAATAACTTGAGACATATTGACTCGTTCACTAACGGTAGGGAAGCATAACCACGGAGAAAAGGCACATAATAATCATAGCGAATGTTGTAGCATCCTGGGGCACTGATGGCGGAGTGATTACAGCACTCCTCGGTCGGACGGTTCGAACCTTGCTGGGACTCCCTAGCTGACCAGCTCTGATATACGTCTTCTGTTTATATTTACTCCAGCAGACATAGTATTTGCAGTGACATGAGTTGTTCTTACGTTAGACCGATGATTTTCATCTTTTTTTTTAACCTTCGAAAAAGTTTTCTTTAATTTTAGGTATTGATATGGCTGTGAAGAGCATCCCTTTAAACCCTTGGCCACGACGGTAGAACCCTTACGTGCGATGTCCTGGTCGAACTGTCGTGCTGAAGGTGTCACTTAACTATTAGAATGGCTAATCATATGAGTGTTGGCCGCACAGGTGATAACCTGATATAATCAGATGAACAATAATATCTTAAAGGAAGCGACTTCAGATTACTTCTAATGTTCATATAAATTGAACTAGATTAGGCTGATAATTGTTGCTTGCAGTTAATGAGTTGATGGTTGTTCCTCTGCTTATTAAAATAATTAATTTGTGTCGTTATTTATAGAGTATAACTATCATTGATATCATGTGGTATAATTAGATTGCTTATCACTTAACTGGATCATCTGCAATTGCCACTGAATCACTTGTAGGTGGATTTCAGGTTCGTTCTCCATTTATAGCTTTCCCCCATGACGGTTCTAGTGAGGTGGTCGCTGTGTCTCACTGTTTAGTGGTTGTGACGTAAGGGCGCCCCTCGCCAGCGGCCAGCTAGGCAGGGACGGGGCGCGAGTGTGGTTGTAGTTGATGGTTTATTAAGTTTGTTGGAAGATAATGTCGGCAGTGTTAACATGTTGAGACATGAGGGTGAAACCGGTTTCTTTGTTTACACCCGCGGGAAAAATCGTTTAAAGCCACTCGGACATCGTGTATGATATAATACGATTTTAGTTTTTCTGAAAAAACTCTTGATTTGATTTGTGCTTAGAACCATGGCAAATCTATTGTGCACCCCATACTCATCCTGTGAGCGGTAGCGCAAAAGGATTACAGGGGTCACAAAGGGTCTT
>JAYMFT010257321.1:0-10817 GCA_038088735.1 Panulirus argus
TATATATATATATATATATATATATATATATATATATATATATATATATATATATATATATATATATATGACTCTGATGCCAGCGAGAGGGAGGGCTCGGGTAATAGAGTAATGGCCCCTTCCATGACCCCTGCAAATTTAAGGTAAACTCCTCTGACTAGACTTTATGCGAATGCTAAAGGAGTTAGTTTTTGGCGTTTTCACTAATTTGAGTTTTCTTTATATTTTCAGGTAATTGCTGGCTTGTCAAGGCTGATTATCAGGTCGTAGAGCTATTGTGAGTATATATTTCTGTTCAGCACAACTTGAACAGTATCCAAACCACTTGTTAATAAGCCCCAGACTTGGCTTACAATGCTCGGTGTATGTCTTCCTTGAAGAACTGAATAAACCGCTGAGCCCTCCATTTACTTACTGATATTAAAGTTAAGGATAATACATTCCATATTCCAGTGTTTGATGCAAAGACTTCCCACTGGGTATTGGTCATAAGATCTACACTGGACTAGGTTCTTGTACTCCAGTAGTTCGATCTCCATTAAGCTTAACTTGTTCATGAGAGAAAGTTGTTTTTGATTAATCATAAAACTTTTACCGAGGCTTTTCGATGACACTTTTGTGTCAAAGGGAAGTCTGGTGTAGTTAGTTCAAGGCAGAGCAATGATGGCTGGCAGGATCGTCAGGCTCCAGCTAACCAGAGGCAGATGTTCAGACCACCCTTGTAGATGCTGTCCTCGGGCACATGTCTAGAGACTTCGTTAGTAATAATCCGTATAATGACGAAACTGGTATTTGCGGTGGTGGATAGATGCAGGATTTGTATACACAGTATAAGACAGGTGTACAAGAAGATAGGTTTAGAGTGGACATCTTGATAAATGCAGACCGATGGAGGATCTGACAAGTTTATTGAAATAAGAATTGGGGGGCGATGAGAGAATGATGTGTCGTGTGTCGTTCCGGTATGACTGAGCGGTGGCAGAGTGACAGGTTGGTGGCGCGGGTAGCTGAGGGAAGCTTGGCTGTGTTTTGGTGTGTTTGATGACGGCGGTGTAACAGGGTCGTATTTGTGCAGGTGGTGAGTGGTAGCGTGGCTGGGTGGTGGCGGTGTTGTGATAGCAAGAACAACAACGGTGGTGGCCAGAGCAGCAACAATAATCTTGGCAGCGTCAGTTGTGGTGACTCTATCATATGCCTGGCTGACTCATACCTCTCTCCTCCACTCACCCACCATGCTTGCTGACGCGCCGCCAGCGGTTTGAGGGTGTTAGGCGAGGAGGGAGATAGTGCCTTAAGCTCATCTTCTGTTAGATATTTATCTCTTTAAGTGTTTATTTTACTTCATCTTTAACTCGGCTTTATAATTTTTCTGAAATGACTCATGGTTACCACCTGTCGCTTAGCTGGCTGTATTCAGCCTTTTCTAACTCTGCCTACTTACCCTCCGTCGTAATTTGTCTCAGCTGTTGTCAAAAACAAGACACGAAATCCTTCCTCCGTATCCCCCTCCTGTCACAGCCGCCCACCACCGTACACATCCGTCTCAAATATAGAATTTTTCATTCCCGGCGTTCAAAGGGAGTCCCGCACAACCCTTGTCAGCGTGCCGGGCTATTTAGTGTGCATTTCATCACCGAATACGTCGAAGGGTGTCATCTCGGCCCTCACTCTACCCTCCATATAACCCCTCTTTTTTCGAGGCCCAACAATGACCTTGGTGGCGTCCTGTTGCCTTCCTGCGCTTGTGTTTTACCCGATGATATTACAGAATCGAGATTTTTCTTTTCTTTATTTTGAGAGTGGTATTTTAGGCTGTGTTTAAAGGCAAAAATTTCACGATTTATTGGAAATATGTCAGATTGATGGTTAATGTTTGAAGATGTTGGTCTTCAGATATTATGTGATGTGAATGTTAATATGAAGTAGTAATATGCGAAAAAAGAAAGTGACAACTGCAAACGGTATCAGGCAGCAACATCCCCAAGCGTGCCCAACAATACCTCATAAACACGTCTGGCAGCGCCGTCCATTGTCTGCTATGTTAGCAATGGTCTCCTCTTTTACGATACCCAGACGCAGAGAAAAAATAACGAGTGCCAAGCATTTTAAGATTTAAAATCTGATTTCTCCTTCCAGAGTAAATTGCCTTTAGCGTCCTTGGGAATGCGTAGAACTCATCCGTAGTATTGTGTGTCTGTCAGTTCTTAGTAACGCTCACAGTTTTAAACAGTTTTAAGCAAGTAACTCCAGATTGACAAGAGAATAACCTCACCAAGAAAGTATATTCATGTGAATACAGCCCCTAAGGAAACCCGTCCGTATTGCTGTAGATGGACAAAATTAGTCCTTTAGGAAGAGGACGAAGGATATTTGCATATCTGAGAGCGTGTAACTTAAGTCCTTTAGGCCTACATTAACCTGCTTCCTACCCACTACCCACCCCATCCCCTCTACAACCCGGGTACCCCCCGCACCTTCACCGTAGTCCGCAAGTCATGGGTATTCTCGGCCGCACCTCCCAGCTTCTGTGCTACGTCATTGTAGCTAAACAGATGAAGTTAACCCCTTGGACACGACGAGACACGACTCTTGAATACGACGATGCGACCCTTGAGCGCAGTAGAACGACCCTTGGGTATGATGGCGTGACGTTTGACCCGATCCTCAAAGGTTCAAGTTAAAGGCTAAGGTCATCCATACCTAAGGTTTGTAATGTGGTGCTCTGGGGTCGTGCCGTTGTGCACGAGGTTAAACGTAAATGAGAATTTCTTTCGGTAATTCCTGTTCCGCCACCCAGGTGTTTAAGGGAGGGGGGGAGTGTTTCCACGAATTTCATCATGGCGTGAAGTGTCAGGTCGTTGGTTCTGGGCGAGGTGAGTCCATCAGTGTCTTTTGTCACCATGCCCGCCCCCTCCTCTGTTCCTTCCCTCGCTCGTTCCTCTTCTCCTCTCCCCCTCGCACACGCCCCAGTATCTCCCTTTCTCTCACAGCGCCTTCCCCTTTATCCACCCCATTTCCTTAACACTTATTCCCCCTCTGGGTGTGTATGAGGGCCAGTGCTCCAAAGTGAGGTGCTGAGGGAAAATCACTGGTAACGCCGGTGGCTAGAAGTCACTTTCTGTGGAGCTAAATCATCGTCAGCGGACGAACAGAGTGCATCATCATCATCTAGGGCCATCCTACCCCATTTAGGCCCACCTTACTTTTCTCCATGTGATTACACCACCAGTGAAAAGCCACCATGGGCGACGTCGCTTCATCGTTAGTGGACGACGAGGAGCACCGTCACATCGAGGAGCTTCTTACTCCGAAGGTGTCCATCATTTGCCTGCTCCTGGTTGCAGCGTAGCCCTGAAGTTGCAGGAGCCCCATAAAAGAGGTCCAGGAGATGTATGATTGATTGCATCTTAGAAAACAAATATTTTGTTTTTTTTTATATTAATCATAATTGTTTTAAGAGAAATGTTATGCAAAATTCGATTTATAGTGCACGAAACAGTTAGCAGTTTTATGATCAAAGTGCACTTTCACTGTTACATTGGTGTGTTCTATGATTTTTACCAAATTTCGTGTAAATTCCTGAAAAGTACATACAAACATCAACTTGTTAACCGTGAACACGACGGTGCGACCCTTGAGTATGATGACGATACCAACATATCCCAAGGGTCGTTCTGTCATGGTCAGGGCTCGTACCGTTGTCTTTGTGCCCGAGGAGGTAATATTCACCTAACAGTCATCATCTGAACCTAGCGAATAATTAGCGAATAAAACGCACACACACACACACGCACACACACACACACACACACACACACACACACACACACACACACACACATTGTCCTGTACTGTGCAATCGTCTCCTTAAGCAACAGGTTCCATCGAAAAACATCAGCAGGCTTTCGCCATCCCGTTACGTGTTGGTAACTTTGGTCGTGTCCAGCGGCTGCTCGGGGTGTAAGACTACACTCTGATGAGTCTCGTATGCCAACAGTTGTCAGCGGAGGAGGTGCGGGTGTGGTAGTGGTGGCGGCGGAGGGGGAGGAACGCCAGGAGTAGGAGGGGGTTTGCTCTCCGAAGGGGGAGGGAGGAGGGTGAGGCGGAGGATGTAGCCCAGGCCACAGTGTGATATTGAATAACAGGCTTATTCATCCTCAGGAAGTACGGTATCACTCGATAGGGATAGGGGGACCGAGCGACGAGGAATGGAAGTGTGACCAAGGGGAGTGGGCGGCAGAGGGCAGAGGGAGGAAATATGTGGGTAGGAAAGGCCAGGGAATGTGTGCCAGTAAGGAAATATGTCACGGGGGAGGAGAGACTTGTTGGTGCGAGGGTGGAAGTATGTTTGAAATGGAAAGAATGTTGAAAGAAAACATGTTTGTGTGTGTATCTATATGCGTGAGTATATGTGTGTGAGTGTGTGGGTGGGAAAGGAGTGGACGGAAAAGGATAAGAGTACATATGGCAGTAGGGTAGAGGAAAGGTGAGGCGCAACGTATTTTTCACCATAAGACTGCTTGGGATGTACAGTATACGTAAGTGGTTGACGGAATATATACTTCCCCACACATGACAGAAGCATTGCACATAGACTTCGCAAGATGAATTGTTTGAAAAAAAATTATGCACACATTTAGGAAGCACTTTCAGTTTTGTTTGAGTCTGTTTACAGTAGCTAATCATTTGCAATGCTTTTGAATTACCTGTGTGATGCTTTTGTAAAACTTCTTATAAAATCCTTTTAACAACATTTTAATATATCTTAGAATTGGGATCGTGGGAAATAGCAGATCTGAGACGCTTTAGAATTTCAAAAATTTCCCTGATGGGCCCTCTCAGACCTTTCCCCACCACCCCAGCCAACCCCTGAGGTATGGAACAACCTTTCGATACGCCTGCGTCATATTCTGCCTCTTAATTATACCTAGCACACACGGGCTCAGTCTCCTCTGTTATCTAAACTGTCATTAGTAATACGATACGATTATTATCGTACTGGTTGTCGTAGTTTGTTACTAAACAGACCTACCCTTTCTGCCTGTATCTCGCCCCCTCCTGTCTCCCCGCACGAACTCTCTTCTTGAGAGGAATACCTTCCCCTTCCGTTCCTCTCATTGAATTACATTCTTCTCACGTCTTGGGATGGCTGAAATAAAGAGAGGAGGGGGATGCAGTAATGACAAGGTAATGAGAAATGTAGGCAAGGGAATTTGAGAAATAAGGAGTGAGAGTGAAAGAAGTGCATTGGGCAAGAGAACAAATTAGGAAGAGAAAGTTAGGTAGGTGTAGAGGGAAAGTGAAAGATCTAGGGAGGGTAATGTGAGAAAGAAGGGTAGGAAAAGTGAAAGAAGTGGAGAGGGAATGTGAGATAGATGGGTAGGAAGAGTGATAGAAGAGGAGAGGGAAAGTGAAAGAACTAGGTTTAGGAAGGTTAAGAGGAGGTAAGAATGCTCGAGAAGTTAACGTAGCATTAGAGGTGATACCTGGGGTCAGTCTGGGTCTGGGGTGTTGCATCACACCCTCACACAGCAACATTTTCAACAGGATCTTAACCAACGAGTGGAAGTGTGACGGGGCGCCAGGAAATGCCTGCCTGCCTCCCTCGCACACTCACCTGCTGCCCTTAAGCCACCCTCCTCCTATGCAAATCAACCTGTTCCTATGTGAGTGTATTGTAATGGACTAAGACAGGACAGAGATGGGTTATGTGGTCCATTAATCTATTTTTTTTCAGCAACTTTGTGAGAATATTGATGTGTTAGGTTTACAGTTTGTTTAAATGGTTCAAAAGGTCATTAGAGAATGAGTGAGGAGGTTCAGGTTTGAAATGTGGTTAGGACCCTCTAAACAGTTCACTTGAGAAAAGTAATTTGAAGGACGTAATGATCTATTTTTTCTATTTTTTTTTTCACCTTATGTTAACTTTGCGAGTCAGAAGAGACTCAACTCTGTGTAATGGATTGTGGTATTATGTAACACTGGTCTCATTCATTTGGAAACATGATATATAATTTGTCATAGCAGCAGTTAAAGTGAATGTAGTAGTAATAGGAGATATTTACGCCCTGTCATTTAGGAGGGTTAGCGAAGATGGCGCTGTGAATTAACGGTACACTGGCTACCAAGTTCCCCTCCCTACCCAAGGTTACTAGGATGTTTTTTTGTAATTCACAGAGGTTACTGATATTCAGTCCACTTTGAAAAATTACTGCCATAGCTACTCGTAGGTTGGTACACACTCTCTCTCTCTCTCTCTCTCTCTCTCTCTCTCTCTCTCTCTCTCCTCAGACTTGCATTCCTTTCCTTCTTCAGGACCCGACGTGTACTCCCACTTCTCCCAAACACATGGTCTTGTGTAGTTTTTTTTTTTACGCTTTTCCCCCTCTCTGTCCGGACCCCTCCTGCTAACCCCTTTTTAATGTGCGTCTCCCCTCGGACGCAGTGAGGGGTGACACGACGCCTGGCGAGCCATAGGAGGGGGAGAGACAAAAAGCAAAAACAATGGACCTTTTGGGGAAGAAAAATTTTGCTGTGAATGGTTCCGCTAACTGTACTCCAGTGTTCGAGTGAGTAGACGGCGAATACCTATGGTAGATCAGAAGAGTGAATGTTCAGTGAATAATTTTTGGCTAGGGTTACACCTGGAAAATGAATGAGTGAAGTAATTTTGGCGTTCAGTAAAACTGCAAGAGCTGGCAATAATCTGCGGACTGAAGGTTATGGGTTAGTTCCCGTTTTCTGTGGATGTTCTTAGTCACACCTACAAATTAGAAGGACGTCTGTACTAATTGGGTAACGTTGTGTCTGTGAAAAAAAAAATGATTTGTTTGCTAACAAAAATATACCAATAAAGCAGTAAGCCTACAAATAAATGAACAAATAAAGTATCTAAAGATTTGGTTGAACTATTCTCAAAGTTAGAGATTGGATTTAGTCTTAGGTATTTGCACTGACAAGTGTACAAAACACACTGAAGAATGGAGTGAGGTATAGTGAGACCCGGAGTGTTGGAGAAGAGCCTGGTGGTAGTAGTGGTGGTGGTGAGGGCAACGGTGCACGCCCAGCTGGACGGACCGTGGGAGGTAGAGTTAGTGGTGGCGGTGAGGAGGAGGAGGAGGAAGAGGCCACGTGATCCACTCCGCCCACGCACGCTCTTTCACCTCCCAGACCAACTCTCTTCAGATACGGGGGGGTTTCGTTTTCTTTCATAGCCTAGCTTGGAGACCTGGTTGTTGTTTATTTTCGCTCGATTTATCTTCATATGGTGATGATCGGTTCCGTTTGGAAGGTATGTTTTCTGTATATCTTCTCCCATAACTTTCCAAGTCCTTTCACGATGTGAGTTGATGAATAATTCTCTCAGTTCTGCTCTCTCCCTGATAACATCTTTCTTAATATGTAACTCGTAATGTAATTCTGTCAGTTGAGGCCCAGTTCCTGGTCCTTTTGTTCACTCCGTATCCTCTTCTGCGCCACCGCCCACAAGATGGGTAGGAGAGCATAATATATTCGTCCGCCGCTCTTGCGCCAAAAAAAATGGGGGATTAGAGAGAGAGAGAGAGAGAGAGAGGGGGAGAGAGAGAGAGAGAGAGAGAGAACGAAAGTTGGAAGAGGAAACAAAGTGGGAAGGGTAGGGAATGTGTGAAGAGAGCGAGGGTTTTAAGAGGGGGCGTTTATCTATCACTGAATATGAATCAATAGTGGACAACTGTCTCATCTTGAACCGCTGAGTGTGTGTGTGTGTGTGTGTGTGGGAGGGAGATCTTCACCAGGTGGTCGGGGCAGTGAGAGGGATGATGTAAGGAGAGAGGAGGAGGTTCATCGTCATCACCTGTTTTGAGGTGAGGAGATGGCTGGTGTGAGAGAGGGGGGTTATGTAGCTAACTGGGAACGATGAGAAGGTCAGTGTGAAACGTGAAACTTGTAGGTGTCAGGTGGTCTGAGGGAATGGGAAGGCAGCTGTGAGAAGAAGGGCTGCCTTGGTTGGTGTCATCTGGTCGGGGATGATGAGTAAAAATTTACTGCAGGTTATGCAACGCGGACGCAAAGGATTCCTCGAATGACGGAAGTTTGGAGTTGGGAAGGAAAATCTTACTTGATGGCATTTGTGTGACAGTATCCTTGTACACCTCCGTTCATATTTTCCTTGTCTTTGGTTTCCTCTTGAAATCACATTTCTTAAGAAATCATAATGCATTAGTAAACTAGTGGAGATTTCCGGTATCGGATACCAGTCACACGTGTTACAACGGGTCCATTCAAAAATGGGTGTGGAAATGAGTCACAAGTTGCCGTCCGTTGTTCCTGCGTGTTGAGGTGTGAGTCATGTTCCCCGGGGGAAGGTAGAGGCGTTGTGTTCCAAGATTCCTGTCGTGAGAACATGTGGACGGCGGCGATGAAGGGCTTGTGTTGGCGCCTCACTTCTCACCAAGTCTCTGGGAGGTTAGAGCCGTGGAACTAAAAGGCTGTCGTGTTTTTGGGAGCGGCGTTTACTTTTTTATTTTTCTCCATAATGAAATTTCTAACACTCAAATTCGAAAGACTTCTGATCTCAGATTGATGTAGAGGTAGTGGTCATACTTCGCCGTTATTACTGATAGGACTCTGAAAGTTGAGGTGAAGGTCGAGGGTTTTAAGAAAAGCCTTATAAATCTTAAGTTTTCTGACGGTTAGTTAATAGATAGCTTTGGCTTAGATTGTACAACCCTTGAGCACGGCAGTAGGAGCCGTGGGTATGAGAGCCTGGCGTCAGTAGGTCATGCCATCGTACCCAAGAATCGTACCGTCGAACTCAACCTTTATATTATCAAGCTTGGGATCCTCCTCAGGCTTTAGAGGGACTGACCCGGCCGGCGGCTGGCTGAGATTACCTAACCGTCTGCCACAGTTTGCCAAAGTTTGAACGAGATGTAAATGTTTGAATCTTATTTACTGCTCCAGTCTCTCTTTGAACATGGACGGACATTAGGTGGTGATAATTTACACCCAAGCTACCTGACACGGCTTTACTTTGTTTCTTGTGTATCAATCAGGCTATCAATTGTGGTGGAGGTACGAGCTCTTGTCAGAAGTTTAGTTGAGTGTAGGGCCCTCGTGGCGTGTGGGGAGCGGTCGGCAACTGGCACGGGCCGCGGGCGGGGCTTCGTCAGCACCTCCCGCCTGGCCTGACGCAACCTCATCTTGGCAGGAGGTTAGTGGGTGCCACCTTCAGGAATCCGGACTCTGCTGGTGAGCGGAGCGGGTTAGCAAGTACAATAAAAAAAAAAAAAAGATAATTGCTTCAATGAATCAGTAAATAAGCAAAGTCCTTGATGCTACAGAAGGCGGGGTCGCCAGATGTTAGGATGTGTAATCTTGCAGGTGCATAGGGAGGTTACAGGGATCGTAACAACGATATTTTGTGTGACACGAAGAAGCGTAATATTGGTTGAATAAAAAAAAAAAGAAACATTAAGGATTCCCGTTAATCAGTAACTAAACCATGCAAGTTTCTTTTTGTAGTGAGGTGATAGTATGATCAGTAATCTCTAGTTCTGATGGGAATGATAATTTGAATGTGGACAAGCGGGCAGGATACAGCAACGCCACGTTTTCTGAGGGAGGCAGTATGGTGGAGGAGGAGGAGGGTGGAGGGTGGAGAGGGTAGTATCACCTACCAGGAACATGCTGGGGCTTGTGTGTGTGTGTGTGTGTGTGTCAGCCAAGTGTGCCGCAGACTGTGGTGCAAGGACGACGAGGTGGATGAAAGGAACTTCGTCTTTAGCGGGGAAGGCTCGTCATCCCCCATAGTTGGTGGTGGAATCTATGGCGGATGACCAACTATGGCGGATGACGAGCCTTTCCCGCTGCCGTTATCATCTCGGGACTTGACAAAACTATCAAGACCTAGCAATACCTCTCCAGAAAGAAAACATCAAGAATGTTAAACGACCTAAAGGTAGAGAAGCTGTCATAGCAGACTGGATTGTTAGTGAACGCCCCCCAAGGAAACTCACAGTCCCTGAAGCCTTCCGTTATCTCAGGGTGGATAACTGTCTCCCTCCAAGACGGCGGTGTTTCAGATGCCAGAGATGGAATCGCGTGGCTAACGTCTGCCGATCTCCCAGCGCTTGGTGCGGCATATGTGCAGGGAAACACGCCACACAAATCTTCAAGGAAACACATGACAGTGGGGAGAAAATGCAGACTCTGCCAGCAACCTAGAGTTAGGGCATGGCATCTAGACTGCACCAAGAGGCCTCCGCCATTTCAACGACCCGATGAGCAAACACAACAAACCACCGCCTCTTCATCTCCTTCCACCACGTCCTGCACTTGCCCAGCTCCCAGAGTTCAACCACCACAAAACATGTAACTCCAGGCAGGTCATGGAATAGAGTGGTCTCCCCGGAGACACACGAACCACTCGCTATACGTAGTGAACAGATAGTTGACAACAGTGATCTAGAAAATAATGAAGTGATTATTGAAATTCAGAGCATAGTGAAAAATGTTGAAAGCTGTGGAAGTTATATCCAAAAATGTGGAAAAGCTCTCTGAGAAAATGCAGATACCAAGTGATAAGGTTAATACCCACCAACAAGTAGCAGAAACAGCTGTGCTTTAGTGATAAGGGGGCAAGCATGCTATGTGAGAAAATCCAGTTGCTGAATGAAAAGATTGATGCACACAAACAGGTGATAGAAATACCAGAACATGTTGACAATAATGTGTTCAAAAGTATTGATGTACTTGGTGAGCAAATACATGAGCTAAGTGAGAAAGTTACTAAGCAGGAAAAGCTTATAATGCTCTTAAAACATGAAAAGGTAAAC